>JAOBAY020080411.1:0-10898 GCA_025331085.2 Zoanthus sociatus
GGGGAGTTGTCATTAAGTTATTATTATTATTATTATTATTATTATTATTATTATTATTATTATTATTATTATTATTAAATAATCTACCTGAACCTTTCGTTACGTGTGAACTTCGATCCAAACTTTGTTAGAACTCCCAGGCTGAGATTTGCCTAAAAATTAAGAATAACCGGATAAGAACATTTACCAATTTGAAAAATTTTATTTGATTCTTGCACACAGATTGATGCAATGTAAGTTCATAATAGCATTCTTAACCGCTTTTTTCATTGTTTACAAGCAGCCGAAAATGGTATAAAAACGTGAATGCTCCTACGAGTGGCATACAATACTGTATGATAAAATGTTTTCTTATAGCTAGTTCGTTCTTGACTCACATACGCGCTGAGGCATTGGCAAAATTGAGGTCAGGTGGATGACCTTAAATCAAATGTTACCCGGCTGGTCAACATCTCGAGAATTGTTGACCAACCGGACAGAACATTGCTGTGACGCGTTACGTTTGAGAGCGCCGGGGAAAAACTGATAATTGTAATTTATTGTGTTTATGCTATATAACAAAACACTTAGTGATTGCTCCCTCGGTAAACATCTGTTTTGTTTCCCTCAACTTTGTCTCGGGAAACATCGAGATTATCGGGAAACAACACAGATGTTTCCCTCGTGAGCAGTCATTAAGTAACTACTTATTGGCTGCGACCGAGGGAAACAGTAGGTTTTGTGGTCATCGGGGGATCGCAAAACATATTGCTTTCCCGAGCTTAAGAACAATAAGCGTTTTGTTATATACCAACTAACAAAGAACTTAAGAAAAACAAAAAATAGGCTAGAAAAGTTTAAAATATGTAAACTCTTAAAACGTTTTCGACCGTGCGGTCATCTTTTATAAGAGTTTACATATTTTAATCTTTTCTAGCCAAAAGAATTTTAACAACAAAAAATAGCTTTTAAAGAAATTATTTATTATCCAAACTTGTGTTTGTGAACCTTTGAAATCACACTGAATTATAATTACAATTCCGGTTCTGTCATTTACCTCGAATTTACCGGTCCATAACGCACGATAACGTATTGTTTCCCGCTGAGTACTTGGTTACCGTGAAATAGCGAAACTTGTTGGCGTGCGTGTGATGTCCTCTCGTCCAATAAGCTTAAGGTTTCGAGAAAAATGGACTTTGATAGTTGGTATATAACAAATGTATATAATCTTTGGATAATGTTCAATTTTATCACAGTTATATAGTATGTATACTCCATTAAGATAAATTTAGTGCTATTTTGAAATAACTTGGAAATAAAAACAATTTGTAAACAATTTGAGGCTGAAATCGTCAAAAAAATACTAACGGCACTGTCTTAGGCGAACGTTATCGGTTCTTATATAAACATATAAAAAATGTGTGTATAACACAAGAATCTGCGGCCACACCGCAGCGATTGTGAACTGGAAGTGTTTTGTTTTCAGCGTTTCTTTTGACTTTAGTGTGTAAAAAATTGTTAGTATCCATTATGAGTTTTCGTGATCCAGAAGTAAAAAATAACATGTCATTTACCTGTTCATCAGTTCAATTGCTTGTAAAAGTTTTATGAAAAAGTCAACTAGCTGCTGAACAGAGTTCCACAATGAAATGCAGTAAAAGCATCATGCCAGTGGCATTTAACTAGAGAGATTCAAAACACAGATTGCACATGCGCATCATTACTAAAGTACTTGGAGGAAAATAGACCCCATGTTTATGTTGCGGGCATTTAAGAACCGTTTAATCTATACCATGAATCAAATCAGTAATGGTGTACTCGAATGACAGCAGCCATGTATTTTGCTTTTTTTACAATTTTAATAGGTAAACGGACTTCAGACTTTAGGAGAGAACATTGCAGATAATGGAGGACTTAAACTCGCTCATATGGTTTGTTGTATATTTTTCAATATAATATTTACCAAATCTATTATGTTACGATAAAGAGCTTTTAAAATAATCTACCTTTTATTTAACAATAAGACCTCGACGAAGAATGGAGTACGAGTCATACAATAACCCAAGAAGCTGTAGGCCGAGTGGGCTATTCAAACTCGTAGTCCCTGATGAGGCCGAGAGGTCTAATTGTTTTAGTTTAAACCTACTAATCGGTCAAAAAAACGATGTACAAATTAAATTATCCATGAATCCTCTGATATTATAGCAAAACAGGGTTCATTACTATTTTGATCCGCCATCTCTTCTCTAATAATAGACTGTCACAAATAGACTTCTAGTAGAGTATGTAGCCAATAAGAATGCAGGATGCGTGTTAGACCGTTAGTAGGTTTATATTAATAACATTTAAAAAATGCAATAGTCACTGGCATGTTTACGTAAAGTGAAAAGTAGATTTGTGGTTAAGTTATGCCTTTCTAATTGACGAGAAAAGTATTTATAACTAAAAGTGTGTTGTTTTCCTTGGCACAACTACCACAACAGCGTTATGAAGTAAAATTGGTTGCCGTGCAAAAATTTGTCAAAAAAAAATTGTCTATAAGCGACTTAATAGTTTGTATTCTTGTATTAAAAAAGTTATTTCTTAAGCTTGGTGCATTGGGTCTGCAGTTTTAGATTGGTTAGTTTCAAGTTAAAATGATCAAAAGAATTTATTGAATTGACTATACTCTTTTTTTATATAAGACTAATATACTTTATAAAAATATTGAGGTTGAAATTTGCCAAATTTTAAAAATATTTTAAGAATAATGTTGAGGCTTAGATTTTGTTAAGAATATAATTTTGCATGATTGAAAAAAAAAAGACATAACTGATTAGATGTATTGCAATTGCACTCTAATCCCAAATGGCAAAGCCATATACAGAACTATTACCTTTGAAGGTCTTCGATACCACACAGCCTTCTCAAAATGTTTCTGAGGAGCAGGTTATATTAAAGTTGGAGGCTGTTTTCTTTTTTCTTTTCTTCTTGTTGTTAGTAAAAATAATACATTTTCTGACGGCAAGGAGACGGTCAAATTGCCAGAGAAGGCGGCTCGTTGAGCCGGCTGCCGGCCCATTTTGAGAAGGCTGCCACAGTTAATAATAAGAATTTCCAGCCATAGTGCATGTAATGTTTTTCAGTAGCAGACATAATTTGAACTAAGTGCCACATAGGAAAACTTGTAATTATAAATAGTATGTTCATACAAGCACACTTTGGTCGCCTTTAAGGAGTTACAAATGTCTCATTGGCTCATTTATGTATTCATTTGATAAATTGTGCGCAAGGAAGTTTTCAGTTTTATCATGTAACTCCAAATAAATTTGAAGAAAAAATGTAACTCGACAACATTTTCAAAAAAGGTTTTAAACTTTTATTTTTATAATGGTCTTAGGCTTATCACAAGTGGCGGAGAAAAAATAAAGGAAGAGAAAGGACATTTCCTGGGCTAAGTCTTCCTCCTGAGAAGCTTTTCTTCTTAGGATTTGCACAGGTACATTTGTGTTAGAGTTTTACATAAGTATGCAAATTAGAAGAAAAGAAAAGACATTACATGATATAACTTGAACGGATTCGAACAAACGAAACAATGAAATTTTGTTTCTGGACCTTTACTTCTGTACATAACAACATCTGTACTTAGAAACAAAACGAAATATTCTAAAATGGTATTGGGGATTCCTGTACTAAATGATTCTAAAATGTTGTTAAGTGTATTCCTATTCCTATGTTACTTAATAAAGGAAAACTAAACTCTAAAGGTGACTTCTGATTGTTTAAGATTGAGGCATAGTAGTACAACTATATGAAGGTTTTTAAGCTATTAGCCGAGCAGCTAACAACAATTTGAGGTTTTGTAACAAATCAACAGGCTCAATATGTGATGTCAGCAGTTGTTTGTGACGTAGGTTATGATACTACAATGAATAAAAAGAAGAAAATCGTGGTTACTGTGCTGCTTTTGCTGCTGTATAAAAGAGAAACAAAACTTCCCAGAAATAGATCACCCAAAAAAATATCAAGATCTCGAAGCACACTGCTATGTGTAAACTCTGAATATCATAACCTACCTCATGTAATACTGATGATAATCTCAATAGTGACTGCGGTATCAAACATTCTCTACAGATATTTCTTTGTTTCTATGTTTAATTTCTCAATGTAATTTGACTTGCGCTCAAAAACATCAAAATAAGAAGAGTTCTAGAGTTACGTATGATGCTGCCAAACTAAAAAAATGAGAAGTATTTGAAAGCATTTACCATTTACTTGAAAAGTAGGTATCATGTACTTGAGAATAGAACACCAGCAAAAGAAAGAAATGAAGAGACGTACTCCAAGATAATGGAGTAGGCGTATACAGAAACAGCAAATGAAGTACTAGGCAGACCACGGAAGAAGAAAAATCCGTGGATAAGTAGAGAATCTCGGAGTATGATAGATCAACAAGAAGAAATTAACAAGAGAATATTAAGCACAACGTCGGAAAGAATGAAGAACTAACAAAGATTATATGCTGAAAAAGATGAAAGTGAAAACCAGGCAAGAGAAAATGGATGGAAAACATCTCAAGTACAGCAGAGGAAGCCGCAAGAAGTCAGCAAATGAGAACATTGTATTGACTAACGAAAAAGATCTGCAACGAAAAACCTAAGCAGAGTATACTGCGGTCATTAGACAAGAAAGGAAAACTTGTAAGTCATAAAGATGAAGTACAGGTAAGATGGACAGAAGACTTTAAAGAAGTACTCAACCTGGGAGAGCAGGCTAAACCAACAAGTAAGTAACGACAAAGAATGTATTGTAGAAGGTGTAATAGAGGAAATAGCAACTAGTGAGCCCACGTCAAGCTAGGTCAGGACTGTGATATCAAGATTACAGAATGAAAAATCACCATGCCGGAGTTGACTGAATAACAGCAGAGTTACTAAAGGCAGATATAGATTTGCAACAATGAAATACATCAGCTTCAAGGTTTGGAGATACGAACAGATATCTAAGAGCTGGAACCAAGGGATCATCTTTAAACTGCCAAAAAAAGGGAAATACGAAAGACCGTAAGAACAGGACAGGTATAACGTTGTTATCTATGTTAGCAAAAATACTTTCCAAACTTATTATTGACCACATTGGAGGTGGAGTGGATTGCAGACTCAGAAAGGGAACAGGAAGGCTATTGAAGAGGAAGGGAAACGACAGAGCAAGTATTCATAGCGAGGAACATAATTGAGCGAGTCAACAAGTGGCAAGCAACATTGTATATCAATTTTATAGACTTTGAAAAAGCATTTGACTCAGTACATCGTGAAAGCATGTGAATAATTATGAGAAAAAATGGAATCCCAAACAAGATCTGATAAGGATGTTTAAGACACTTTTATGAAGACCTTGACTGTACCGTGGAGGATCAAGGGTAACTACGTAGTTGGTTCAGTATAAAGTCAGGAGTTAAACAAGGGTGCAGTATTTCAGGTTTATTATTTTTGATTGCCGTGGACTAGATCATGAGAGAGTTAGTTGGCCATGGTGAAGATGGTATCCGATGGAAATTCACTCCTAAATTGGACGGCTCAAAAAATCTTCCTGTTTGTTTCGCTCTTTACTTCCTTGTGCAGTCATTAGGGTTTTGTTTCTTTGCCTCAAACTTTGTGAAATAGAAAACGATTTTTTTAGAAAAATGTTTCAGTCCCAATGAAGCTAAATTAATAATGAGAACGTTTTTGCTAATACGTCCTCGTATTCCCGATAAGTCTAAGAGAGGACTTTTCCCGTTCTAATGTTAGCAATAACTCCGTGCAGGCGTTCAGCTCGATACATTCCAACGTGCAGTTATTGTATGTATTATTGTTCTTTGCTGTCGTTGTCGGCATCGTCGTTCTCATTGCTTAAGGTCCCATTTATTGCTCAGGCTTTATAGAACGTTATTAGTGCCGGTATTGTTGTATGGTTGCGAAACTTGGAAAATAAACAAAAGTGATGACAAGGAAAGATATTAGAATTGCGATGACAAGGCCACGTCAATACAGAAGAGTTATTAGAAATAACAGAGATGGAGCCCTTGAGCAGAAATGTAAAAAGAAAAAGATGGAAATGAATATATTACATACTTAGTAAAGATGAGAATAGCAATGATGTTCCAGAAGGGAAAAGAATAATAGGAAGGCCAAAACCACCTGCATGGCGGAGAATGATAAAAAAGAGTCCAGAAGGAGGATGCAAGTCATGGAAGAAAGTGAGAAAAGTTGTTGTGAAACGAGAGAAGTGGAAACACATAATAGAGGCCTTATGCACCACTGTGTGCGAAATAGACAAATGAAGTGACTTTGACTTATATTTAAAATAACGTGACAGAGTTAATAATCTATACCAATAAATTTAAAAACAAAAATAAGTTACTCATTAGCATTAAGTTCTTCTTTAACAAGAGGTGAGATGATTATACAAGTATAGGTTAACTAAATAGGTAATTATCAAGTGCTCGTTAGATAGAACGTACTTTCAATTTTTTATAAAGTAATTAATAAAATATCTTTTCATCAGATGTGGTGTTCTAATGCAACCTTAAGCTCTGGACTCGCTTCGCTGAAAACCGATGTGCACAGCCCAGGCAGAGTCAGGTAACGTGGACCGCCATAATTGCGTACTATATGCACTAGGACTATTTAGGTCTTGAGTATCTTCACTATTTAGATGTGAACAGAACTTTTTTTTTTGTCACGGAACCTATAACGCGTTGTTTGACTGATGGAGACGGCTAAACTTAGCTACTAACACGTTATTGCTTTCTATACTTGCTACATGCACCCCACAAGCATAGCGCGTTCACTACTGCTTATGTTCTTTGGGAACAGTAACCTGTTTTAGCTGTGCCATGCTGATGAGGCCTAGAAATCTCAAAGCAGCTGCTAATAAGATCTAGCGAAGGCAGCTAGCCCGTTCAGGGGTAATCCCTGGTGTTCTACTACACGAAAGCAGCGCTGTTACAGTCAAACCTCGATAAACCGGACTTATAGAGACCTCGGTAAATACTCCGGATAATCGAGAGTCCGGATAATCGAAAAACAATATATTAATGAGATACAAATGTATATACAAGATCTATAAACATATGAATAGCAAAGAAAAGTTTAAATCATGAAATTTACACAGTCTCTATGTATTCACAAATATCTATCTCTCAGATATTATTGTTCAAGCATGTTACTTCTTGTTGCACTTCTAAACAAATATAATACGTTATTTCGACAGTCTTTTAAAAGGATTTAATCGGTCTATTTGCAATTTCGAATTTTCAAGAATACAACTAATTAATAATCATAAACGGGACCGGAATAAAAAGTCCGGATTAATTTTCAACCATGGCTATTATTCTTGTCGTAAAACACTTTTAATATGACGCTCCAGAAGCAATGACATCATAACGGAGGCCCTATTAGGGGGGTTCTTCATATCCCATATCCCAGTAAGTCTGGAGCCAAATATCCCGTATCCCGGTAATTCGTGGGCTAAATATCCAATATAAATATTCCAATATCCCGGAATCCAGTATTCGAATATCCCATATCCCGGTTATTTTCTCTTCAAATATCCCGTAATCCGGTAATTTTTTGCTCAAATATCCCGTATCCCGGAAACCCCTAATAGGGCCTCATAGCGGCTCTAACGATACTAATAATGGCAAAACTAATAACTATACGGACGATGTTGACGGAACAACAGCAGTAGAGATTTAGGTGAGGAGAATGATACTGGTAGGTCAGTCATATAAACACAACATGATTTTGCTTCAGTTCCTATTTGTCTATTCGCTTTGCTCACCATTGTTCTGTTCCCTTTGTAACTTACGGTTGTTAGAGCTATCATGAATATTAAAATTAATCAGGCTAATTTACAAATAAAAAGTATATACAAAAGTATCACTCTATTCGTCTATATGCTTTGCCCATCATTGTTAATTCTTATTTGTTGTAACTAACAGTATAGCTAGAGATGTCATAAAAAGAGAATGAAATAAATCAGGGAAATTTCATATTTAGATGAAAACCTCACAAAATGTAGCACTAATCAAGTCGTAAATTTATACATTTTTAGGGTTTTGGGAGTACTGAGTAACAGCAAAGAATTCGCTAAAGCCTTTAAATGCCCAAAACGATCACGGATGAACCCAGATAAAAAGTGCTTACTGTGGTGAAGTTCAGTGGTGAAGTCCAATGGCAACGAGTCTACTTCTTGAAAATTGTATTAATTTTTGCTGAACATTTTTAAATTTGTGAGCAAAATCAACTATATTTTGACCTTTTCTACCAAGGAAATCAATTGAATGATTTAGTGTTTATATAGCAAAAGGTTAGTTTTACGTGGCAAGGAATCTTTATATCAACCGTTGGTTTACCACACCTCGGTAAATGAAAATGTCTTTTCAATTCAAAATGTTCTATGAGAATATTGTAATAAGGAAAATATATCACGTATTAAATTATATCATTTGTCTTTTTAAAAAAATGGGAAAAAATTGAAGTAAAGTTAGACAATAGTATTTATTTTTAATAAAATTGGCTATGAAAAGACAAAACATGCCTGCAGTAGAATACAGAAAACACGACACGGGTTGTTATCTAAAGTTTTTTTCAAAATACTGTTCAATAAACTTTGTTTTTCGGTTTCACCTATTGGTACTATAATGGAATTAATCAGTGGATGTACTCGGTAAAGCATCATGGGGGACGGGGGGTGGATAAAGGGATATGGATGTACATATAAGATTAAAGTGTTCCAAACACTAACTGCAATAATCCCTAAATTATTATCGATATTAGGGAACATAGCTACTACTAATGCTAAATCAACTCAACAACCCCCTCCATTACAATGTTTCCTTACATGATCCTACTAAAGATCATTTTGATCGAGTACAAGCTTGCAGCCGGAAATGGTTTGCAGAAGAGCAAATTACCCCAGAAATCTCTGATTGTTTTACCAGTGTTAATCCCAAACCGGGCACTGCATTTGGTAATGTTAAAACCCATAAACAAGATAACCCCTTAAGATTGATATATAAGTTCTTGTTGCGGGACAGGGATAGAATGTTTATCTTGCAGCCTTTACAGAACTTTACTTAAAACCTTTAGCTCAGGAAGTGCCATCTAATATCAAAGATACAACACATTTGTTAAACAAACTAAACAATTTGAAGGAAGAGGGACCCCTTCCACCAGGAACTATCCTTGTTTCATGGGACGTAGTAGCTATGTTCCCTAATATCGATAATACGTTGCGTTGCTCAAGGTCCTAAATGATAATATTAATATGCATGCAGTTTCTTCGATGTTTTTTTGAATAATGTCACAATTAAAGCTCCCGTTTCCTTCTAAACTTCCTAGTGTTTCTTTTGGCAGTTAAATGGCCACGAAAGGAGAAATCTACTTCTATCGGCAGAGATTTTTTTTCGAGATAGTGGTTTGAAGTGTCCTTTGTAGTGTTGTAGTCTTCGTGACACTCGGCAATGTGTAATTTTAACATAATAAGCGATTCAAATCGTAGTTGGCGTCCTCTTGAAGCGTGTGAACGAGTGCATGACATTACTTATGATGGCTCAGAAAAGCGAAACACAAAAATGAGAAAAAACTAATGGAACTTAGTACACAAACAAAATCTATTACATAAAACCCAATACCCAGTTAAAATTAATAGACAAAATAACACACAAACATATTCAAAAGAAGCAAAATAATTCCAACCAAAATGGGTATCCTGTGTTTATATAAGGTTCTAAATGCATTGTGGATAGCCAAGCAAACTTGGCTGCCAATTGTTTGGCTCCTTTTAGTTTTGTAGATACCGTAGATATCAGATTACAGATTACGTAAATGCAGTGTTAACCAATGAAAAACACTAAAATAGAGCTAGCTCACTCCGACCCTCAACTAATCAAGAAGCACTTCCTCCGGTACGCACAGAAAGGCCCAATAGTTTGAATATGGTTATGAGATGCAGCACTAGGGACATCAGGTAGGCCTAGACTGCCGGCCTTTAAATACTATATTTGTGTCTATATTCCTTTTACTCATATTCTTGTTCGGGTCACCTACTCGGTTAGTTCTATGAACTATTTAGGTGTCCCAAACTCTGCAAATTGAACCTATACAGTTGTAAAATTAGTTTCCCTACACAATCTCTTGATTTTTTCTTATTTTTAAAACACTAATTTGTATTAATTATTATTGTGTGAGTTTAAATAAAATTGACTTGACTTGACTTGACTTTCAAGATCGATTTTCGGCTGCTTAGTTTAAATCGGGCAGAATTTATAACTTTTTTGAAGCCAAGCATAAAGAACATACATAACATAGTGAGTTGAACATTTCACTTTTGAGAAATAGACAAAATGGCATTTAGAACAGATCATGTGACTAAATGCCCGCAAAATAATAACACAGGAACCCCTAATTATTTCAGATCATCGATTAACGATTTATGTAGCTTACAGAAAATTCAGCACAAGTATTCGGAAATCATACATTTCTCGGGAAATTCGTAAACTATTGATCCGTCGAACACCAAACTTTGGGATTTTGCTATTTGCATTGTGGTTTTCTTTTTATATAGGTCTTATATTTCTATACCTGCCAACTTTTAAAAAAATTTAGGCGAGGTACTTTTGATTCCGGTGACACATTTTGTCCGTAAGCCGACGACGTCCAGAGGATATCCCGAGTCCGTCCCGAGGATGTCCGGAGTGCACTCCAAGACGATCCAAATATTTTGAAAGTTAAGAGCCAAGACTGCTTTTTTCTCAAAATCTAAGTACTTTTGTTATTTGATCTTTACGCACACATATATCTATATATATTTTTCAAATAAATCCGTTTGAGTGCAGAGGACTACACAACACGAAAATAAAAAACAACGGTTATTCTTGTCGGATCTCTTGTGGC
>JAOBAY020080422.1:0-10898 GCA_025331085.2 Zoanthus sociatus
CCCCTACTACTATCTACGCCTATGTTTTTTTTATAAGGACAAGTAAATCTTGTCGAGGCTCATTGTTCTTAATTTTTTGACTGTTTCTGCCTCAATTTGCTCTTATTTCTTTGAACGGTTTGAAATATTGAAAAAATATCGAAGCAAAAAGACAAGGCATTGAAGAACAGTGATGATCGTCTAAGGAACTTTTAGTAAAACATGAATCATTTGTGGAACAATAGTATAGATATACTGTACTAAATGTGAAACGATGCTTCTTCAGAAAAACTTGATATATTTCCCTGAACGGGATTCGAACCCATGCCTCCCCGTTTTTTAGTCAGGCATGCTAACTAATGCACCATCACCGGGTACCATCACGCTGCCAAATATCCTGGAATAGCACAACTCTTTTCTTTTCCCTTAGTTTTTCCCTAATTATCTCTAACTCCCTGTGAACTCCCGATAATTGGAACAATTTCCAGCTTCCCTTGAAGGTCCGAGTTAACGGGATTCGACTGTATTTTCTTAGATATCGACCGATTCAATGAGATTTAAAACTCTATTTTAGTTTGAAATTAATATAACGCGAATATGCAAAGAAACGAATAAAAAACAGATAAATCAAGTTTTATGTCGTTATTTTAATTTCGAATTTGTTTGGTTTTAACCAACGGGGTTGTTTATTTTCTATTAATTCTGCATTAAATTTACCTCCGACCTCAGTAGCGAATCAGTGACTCCGAGTTAAGAGTTACAATCTATAGAGCAGCTGACAGCGGAATACAACGAAAGTTCGAGTACTTGTTATCATAGTCATTCCGTCTATAGAACCTTAATTTTCGACGACAGAAGTCTGCAAAGTTCTTATTCTTCCTTGGGAACTGTAACCATCTGCTAAGAACTAACCTTAATTGAAATAAAGATAGAGAATTTGGAGCTTGGTAATAAATGTAAAAGGTGAATTATTCAACATAACACGAGCTTACGACAAAGAAAGAAAATCTGAGTTACGTGTAGGAATCGAACCTATGCCAGTGACCTCCTGAACTCCAGGAGGGCGCTCTATCCACTGAGCTACAAGAACTCATGGAGAGCAATGTCATTAAACTGAGTTCATATGTGACACGTATCCCCACTAGGATTCGAACCCATAACCTCCCGTACACCGGGAGGGCGCTCTATCCACCAAGCTATAAGAACTCATGGAGAGCAAGGTCATTAAACTGAGTTCATATGTGACACGTATCCCCAATAGGATTCGAACCCATGACCTCCCGTACACCGGGAGGGCGCTCTATCCACCAAGCTATAAGAACTCATGGAGAGCAATGTCATTAAACTGAGTTCATATGTGACACGCGTCCTGCATACTGCTAGGATCAGCACGAAGTCATCGTAGGTAGTTGATAAGTGAAATAAAGTCTAAATAGCTCGGAAAAAGTGTAGCCAAAGATCTGCTGTTTCTTGGTATTCTGTAGATCTAGTTTCAGCCAACTTCCTCACAAACATTGCACAATTTTGTGTCCTTTATTTTTATTCTACATAAATATTCGTTTGTCGGGAAATAACCATGTGTTATCTTATACTGAAAATATTGAAGTATGGTACTTCTTGTTACCCTAAAAGGTAAACTATATATGAAAGATGTGTTTATTTCAACCAAGAAGCGTTTTCTTATCTTATTTTCTATAGTTGGTGAAATAGCGGTTTTTTCTCTAAATATGTTGTAAAAACCATTTTGCGTCGCCTTTTCAATCTGTACTCGATGACGGTCCTGTAGTACTGAACACTGTTGTTTCCGACGTGTGTCATGGTTATTGGTTCATGCATGCAGGTTGTATTTGGAATGGCATCAACAAGCGATATATACGACCAATAATCAATTTCAAATAAAAACTCAATAAATTGGTTAATAACCAGTACAAAACCGTGTACGATCAACACACTTGCCAACGTTGGATCAAACGATCGTGATCAGACGGAAATAAATTCAAAGTAAAATATTTTTGTCAATAAGACTTGCAAAGACTTACCTTACAACGTGAGTAAAGTTTGGGCCGTTTGTACAATATTTCGACTGCAACGCCATTACCAGTCTTCATCAGGTTTAACTAAAGGACAATTTCTGTTGCAGCTTTATATATGTTCAAAAAAATAACGGACGGAAATTACAAACATTTGAAGATAGTGAAACGGAAGATAAATAATGCCCGATAAGATCTATAAAAAAATACCAAGGGTTTATTAACGTCTTTTACTTTTTTTTATTTGTTTTTGAAAAAAGAAGTAAAAGACGTTAATGAAACCTTAAAAATACATTTACACTTTTAAGATAATTGGATTACTGTTCATGACGTTTGTTGATACCAAAAGGTTCAACGGTTTTAGCTTTTTGAATATGTGCTTCACGAGCTTCCCTTACAGAAGTCTACAGAATCACGTTTAGATTTAACAATTTCAAGTGGAATAAGAAGCATATCTTTGAGGGGAATGATTACTGTTAAGAAAATGTTCAGAAACTGCCGTATGAATATAGCTGCCATTAGGGTTCAAAATAGGTCGTCTGTGTTCATTGAAACGGTCTTTTAGGCGGCGTTTAGTTTCACCGATGTATTGTTTGCAGCAAAATTTACATTGTATCATATAAATAATATTGAAAGAAGAGCAAGAAATATTAGATTTGATGGAAAATTCGACAAAATGTTTTACCAGTAGTATGAAAAGTGTACTTGTTACGGCCGCTTTCGATGAAAGGACATGTAGTACAGTTTTTAATATTACATCTAAAGGAGCCTGTTTTGGGTTTGCTTAAATCTGTCTAATTTGGCTCTGACGAGAAAATCACTATTACTACATCTACGGAAAGCTACCATAGGAAGATCTTTAAAAACATTCCTACAGCGTTCTGATGAAGAGAGTATCTTAGAGTGTTTTTTAATAATTTGAGCGTCGTTATGTAATGAGGGGTTATACAGATAACAAATGGGGTAGTTTCAGAATTTACTTAGGTTTAGTTTTAAGTGCGTCAACACGAGGAATATCGGAAGCCCGTTGAATCTGTGTCATTAGAAAAGTTTGATCATAACCGCGATTAACATGAATTCAAAGGTTCATTAGCGCGTGATGTACAGTTATCGTTAGAGCAAATACGTCGGAGGTGGAACGCAAGGCTGTAAGGAATGGAACGCTTAGTGTGACGCGAATGGCAAGATGAGGTTAATTAGTACTGATGTTTGTCAAGAAACGGTATTTTGTCTGCAGAATTTGAACAAGTGAACTTTATAGTAGAGTGTAAATTATTAACATTGTGAATAATTGAAGTTTTTCTTCGCCTTCAGTCCAGACCATGTATTTTATAGGTAAATACGATAGCCCAGATATTATCCCACGCGGTTCGTTGTTGTGCCGATTAATGCCGAATTGATCTCGAATAACTTCCGGATCACCACCCACGCATACACCCAACCACCTGCAAGATAGAATTGTGCCTTGGGCTCTTCGAGCCACTGAGGACAAAAATAACAGTGACCTGAACAAGGTTGAGCCCTTTGTCCTCAATGTACTACGCGGTTTTTCCCCTCAAAACGGCGGTGAAAATATAAAATGTCACCAGCTCTGTGATTTGATTCGATTTGCGTTTCGAAAAAGATTAAAGAAACAAGTTTAGCGGACTTTGGAGTAATATTCGTCAGGATGTTGGTATTACGTTTGTGATTCAGCCACTGTCATTGTTATTTAAGAAATGCCTTGGACATTCAATAAATAACAAGGACCACACCCACGTTTCTAGGGTTCCGGGAGGGGAGGGAGTGGGGAAAAATATAACAAAGCGAACTTTTTATTCGGCGGATGTTCCAAACCAAATTATATGCCAAACATGAAAAAATGGCTTTAAATTCTCATTCACGGAGTCTATTCTTTTCTGTGCGCTTTTCAGCGTATTCTGGTTTATATGTTACAAATTTGGATGATGCCTGCAAACTAATTAAAGAATATGAAGTCAATACTATGACCTCATTTATAGCTACATATCAGATCAAAGGCTTTGCAAATCTTCCATTAGGTATGATTGCATTAATAGCAAAGTTAAATTGCAAATAATTAAAATAATAAAATGCGAAAATTATAAAATTGTTTACCAAATGTATCCATATTTAGGGCCGTAGCAAGCATTGAAACACTGGGGAAGGGGGAGGGGGCATATCCGAGCATCAAAAACACAAGCCTTCTAGGCCAGGAGATCTGGGGAAACGCTCCCCGGGAAACTTTGAATTATAATTCATCTGAAAACGAATTTACTGGGTTTTAAACTCCATTTGAAACAAAATTAAATAGAAATAATTCCCTTCATGAGAAAGGTAGAAGTAAAAACTGGGGGGTGCACAGGCCACCCCAGCACTTCCCCTTGCTACAGCCCTGATATTAATATAATTATATAAAATTATGTTAATATATTTAGTGTGTGTTTGACAGTAGAATATCAAGTTATCATCAATGAATGGAGTACATTATATCTGAAATAGGAACATAATAAAAATAAGACTTTATTTCTTCTATCACATTAGACCAAATCATGCAAAAATAGAGAACATAAAAAAAATGTAAAAGTGAGTAAATGCACCTTAAATGGTCCTCTACATATTCCACAAGTACAAGTTTTACACTGTGCAACTAGTGTGTTGTATACATGCATATAAAACCTGTTTTTATAAGCACAAAAAAACAAATAATTATTAGCAAATTTACATGTAAATATCACAACAAAAAGCTCTAAATTTGCCAATGTGAAGACAAAAAGTCAGCCCAAAGAACCCAAGATGCAGTGATCTAAAGACTTCAGCAGATTAGCAGATCGAGGAGAGCCGAATGATCAGGTACCTAACAATTGTATAGTTGTATTGTGAAATATGGTTTGATGTAAAAGACCTAGTAAGTTTCTCTTCAACTACTCATTATAACTTTTATTTCATATATACTTATTAGATTCTTAATAAGTTCTTCATGGAGCTGATCAATGAAAGATGAAAGGGGAAAGGAGAACAAAGACGTATAACAAAGAAAGTCATCAAATTTCATAACTTTAATTCCATACGCTTGCCCACAGTAAACGTCTTAACAATTGTTTTCAAATTTTAAAACTAACTTTTTTCTTCTCTTGATTTTGTAGAACGATATGCCCTCACTGAGAAGACAACTGAAATAAAAGCTGATGTAGATGTCCTTCTGACTATTTATAACTTCAAAACAATAAATTTAATAAATTTAACTTTACTTTTTCTTTATTTTGGGCAAATCTGATTCCAAACTTAATAAATGCACTTAATTACTTACTTCGAATTAATTTGCTCAAATTAATTCATACTTTTAGTGTTGAGGCAAGTTCCTGTGGTAGTCTCCTAACCTGGCTGTGGTTCTTGCTATTTAATGAATGGCCAAGGCATTTATTAAATAACAAGGCAGTAGCCGAATCACTAACGTAGCATCAACATCTTCACGACCATTACCCCAAAATCCACAAAACTAGTTCCTTAATCTTTTCCGAAACACAAATCAGACCATTTTAGATTTAGACTAATTTTATACTCGACTTACGGTTGATCAAAGCAAACCACAGAGCTCGCGACACTTTCGCTGCCATTTTAATGATCCTCAAGAGCGTTTTGACTGGAAAGACCGCGTGGCAGATTGAGGACAGCGGGCTCAACCTGGCTTACGTCATTGTTATTTAAGGTCTTCCTTTCCTTTCGCAAATACCACCTATTGACACTTGATAATAGACATTTGCTCAAGTAACCTTATTCATGTTTTCTGTTCACTTTTGCGCATGTTCGTTGAGTACCGTACAAGTCAGATCACGTCAAATTTTGACCAAAACAAACAAGATGCTCTCAGGTAGAAAGTGTACACTTACTTACACTTTCTAACTTCCTCATATATTTTATCATTTGTCTTGATCAAAAATGAGAGCAATCAAAAGTTTATTAATATTTGTACAGAAAAGGTCGCAGTGACACTGTCAGCCCTGTTAGAAGAGATTTTGAAAACTGACTGAGACTGAAAATCCCCACCCAATCTGGGCAATAGCGGGAAAATCCGGGGAGCTACACTTATTTTTCCGGTCGTCCGACTTTAACAAATTATAAAAATGATGTTCTCGTTCACGCTGAACCTTTCCTAATCTAAATTTTGGCTAAAACGCAGCGTCACATCGTACGTCTCGTCCAGTACAATACAATATTTGACAATACACCACAATACAATACAATACAATACTTTATTTTGTTCTCTGCAGAATATGTAAATTTTTACAAGAAAAGCCAAAGCCAGTACGTCTCGATCCAGTCTTCTTAAGTTGCCCTCGCCGTCGCTGTTGTCGTGGTCGGTTCGTAAGGTCCCCAATAGTTACCTGACGACCACCGGTGATCGAAGGTACCCCTTTTTCCTGTGATTGCTACTCTTGTGGGGACGGATAAGTATCTTTATTTTCAGAGTAAACATAAAATGAGAAAGATCCTTTTCAACAAATATCTTTATTGAAATATAACTTAACTCATCAGTCTAAATCTTAAAATATTTGCGGAGTGATGATTTTTGGACTGATTTCAGAGTAACATTTTAAAGCTTTTTGTTGAAAAGCTTAAAGTAGCACAATTGTTAAATAGAGTCTCCTAATTGTAATCCTGGAATTCACTGGCCTGCAGATAAATATTTGCAAAGCAGTAAGAAAGGCGTATAGTCTATATTGTTTGCTTCATGCGCACAGCACATTGTGAACAGATGTAGACAATCTCTCAACAATAAAGATTTTACACTAAACACTCTATACACTTGAAATATAATCTAAAATAGAAATTTTTTGTCAAAAAATACTTTTAGAAATATTCTGTGGCTACACGCAACCGTACTCGTACCACACAGGCTGCACCTTTTTACCCTGATTGGTTGCTGAGCCTGTGGTGGAGTTATTACTGACGTGACTTTCGTTTCGATCGTTTTCCCGAGATATAGTATTCTCTTTCTGGGCTGCTGAAACGACTTTAGACTGTATTCGTTCGTCTTTTTTCTTATGGCCATTGTTTTTTTGCTGTTTTCTAACACCTTGTTGAACATCAGAATTGACAGAGCGTGACTTGTAATCATCATCTGCTCCCACACTCACAATAGACGAAGTTGAAGGCGACCGAAGGTGACATGATTCTCCGTTCTGTTGCTCGAGCTCCCTAACTCTTGCTATTACTACTGTTTTCTCATCTCCGACGTTTCGAGTTTGCGCTGTAAGACTCTGTGACGTAATTGAGCGTCCAGACATTGATCGCGAACGTGATGAAGAAGTACTGACATAGTTCGGGTTCAACTCGTCGCGCTGGTAACTGTCATTTCCAGCTAGAGTCTCATTTTTTAAGTTCGATGTCGGCGGAACTGATGATGTTTCATTTGTTTTTACCCTAACTCCGCTGTCACGTGTTGGTCTGTTAGTTTCCTCCAATGGCCCACTAGGTGGTAATTGGCTCGAGGCAGATAAGACCTCACTAGCTGGCGTGATATTAACATCTATTCCTGTTGCATCTATCATTACATTCTCTGTGTTATTAATTGAATCCTTTTGGTTGCTTGTAGAAGAGTAGACGGCATAAACAGTGGTTCCTTGGCGTGACGTTAATGCGGAAGCAGTGACGCGGTTTAGCGAACGATTTGAGCCTCGCAATGAACTGCCACTAAGAGATCGATTAGAACCTCTAAACGATCCACGGTTTAATTCTTTGGAACGTTCCATCTCACGAACAAATCTTTCAATCGGGGCATCGTCAGTTTGTGAAGTATGTATAACTTTCTCTTCACCTGGCCGCGATTCTTTAACAGGAGTAGCATTATATGACTTCGGTCGGCCGCCCTCTTTTCTATAGGCTGGATCGGATGAAGAAGAAACCTGTGGATTTGCAACTTCCTGCGGATCAGTAGTTTTGAAAGAAGATGAAGATGATGATGTGAGGGCAAACGTTGTTCCACCTCTGACAACTGTAGATGATAATGAAGAGGGTAACATAGAATAATTTTCATTAACTGGGGTATTTAGGTTGCGCTCTTTGACAGGCAATGTATCACCACAGAAACTTCCCGCACTGGAACGAGACATTGCGGGAGAAGGAGGACTACAGTATAGTTTCCTTGCTTGAATGGGCGAGGATTTAGGACTGACATGCGGACTTGTTGTTGGCGAGACTCGTGGACTACTCGTTTGCCGGGGTGGTGATCGCCGACGCATTCCAGTTGGTGTAGCTGGGGATGAGGATGCAATTTTCTGCTGTCGTCTAAAAGGAGAAGGGCCATCTTGCACCGTTTTTGACATTCTAACGTTGTTGCTGTTAACTCTTACCCGCGTTCCTGGTAATGGTGAAGAATCATCACTTATTTTGTTTAGTGCATCCAAACTCTTTGGACGATGTAATTTCACTGGTGAAAGGTCCCGGTCCCCATAATACTCTGAACGAACATGACGTGCACGGTATGCTGAGACATCTTGACTTTGCCTGCGTAGCTGGACAGCATTAGCGGTGCTCGTACTACGTGGCAGAGTGTGGCTGTCCTTGGGCCGTCTTAGATGTACTTCAGATTGAGATACAGGGAGAAAGGAACCATGAGAACGATTTGAGACCTTACTGGAGTCCCCAGATGCAGAACTATCTCGTGAATCAAAGCTGCTTCTGGAATCATCGTTTCTGCTTTTTAACGGAGTTACGTTAACTGTGGAGCAATAACCCTCCGATTCGAGATCCGCATTCACGGGACGATAGGAGTCAAAATGTTCTCGAAAAGGACTATGATCCACTCTCAGCAATTGCACAGTCGCTTTCTTGTTAGACTCATCTTTTTTCTGTTCAACAAAGAATAACAGCTAGTGCTTAGACACAATAAAACAGTAGCAAAAACAAAGTAATGCAATAATGCTAACATAAAGAAACGCAAATTTTTCTCAGCAAAGCTTTACAAAACTTTAAAGTTCAATGCGACTTTAACAGGTGATCTTTCCAACATCGGTACCGTTCTCTTAAAAACTCCCCTCCCTTATACTATAATGTTGCCAAAACCCCATAACCCCCTTCCTTAGACCATAATCCGTGGTCAAAACGTCATAATCTCTTCCCTTAGAAGATTATATGTTGCCAAAACGTCATATTTCCTTCCTTAGACCATATACTGTTGTCAAACATCATAACCCCCTCCCTTAGACCATAATCTGTTGTCAAAACGTCATAATCCCCTCCCTGCAGCTGCGGTAGGTAATACGGATTGGTTCGTTTATCAAATTGGTAAAGTTCAGCCGAAAAATTTAATTTGCTGGTGTTATTGTCAACCGAGGAAGCTAAAAATTTACAGTTAAGGTCACCAGTTAATATCATTTCTTTATCTTCAGAATAGAAGAAATCAATTGCCCATTTCAAAAACGAGTTGGGGAGTGCGTCGAGTTCGCCGTGCAAGTTTGTCTGGGATCGTTACTCGAGACACAAATGTTTGTTTACTATAGCGAAAATTAAAACATTCTGGAATCAATTTGAAAGACCATGTACATTTCTTTGAATGAAGAAGATATTCCAGGAGACAAACTACCAAAGCCAATTGATGAGTGTACGTGTGCCATTTTACGTCGATTGCTCCTTTGAAGATCCGCAAAAACCTCGCGGAAACTCGCAGAATTACGACTACGGTAAGTCACATGGACTTGGCTTAGGTTACACTAGATTTTTTTAAAAGCCTTTGATGGATATGTGTTCATTTTTGTGTCTACTGCGCATTCGCAGGTAGACACTAAGACGGAAAAAACAGTTTGTTAACTTGTCGCAATCGGCAATCACTACGTGATCCGTGATGCCGAGGATAATAAACTGACTATGCTATCATTTATATTTTTTTAGTGTAAAGCGTTACGTTAACCACAAGCTTGACGTGAAATATTTCCGTGAGCCGGAAAGTGGTATTCATTTAGTAAAGAAAATTTCAGGTTGAAACTGGTCTTCTTAATAACACTGCTCCCAGAGAAGTTAAGAGTTTTCCCACAGAAGAATAAAGCACTAGTCTATCCCAAAATGCCAAAAGCTACCTTTGGCACATTTTGGAAATTCATGATTGATAGCATGGAAAAAACAGCTCTCAACCGCAAAGCCGCTTGTGAAAGGCGCTATAGCTTTTTCATGTCGAAACACGTACTCTCTACTTATAATCAGAACAAGGATGCTACACACTACATCAAAAGCAAGAGAAGACGAGTTGAGATAACCCCAATCTCAAAAATACTTTGCGAACTGTAAAACTTTCGGCTCGGAAATCATGAAATATATTTATTTGGGTCAAAACTTCGATTTTCTTTTTGTAGTAATTGTTTTTAAGGAACTTATCAAATTTCTGGTAAACATAGGTTTGTAGAAGCAAGACAATAACAGAACGAAAGCTTTTTATGATTGTCGCTTCTGTGAATTAATTAAAATAGTTGTTTTGTTGAAATTGACATGGCTTTTCCACGCAAGAAGTTCTACAGGCCGCAGAACAAAAAAATTTTAACGTGCTTTCTGCAGCTGAAACAAAAAAATTTGAACGAAAAGAGCTAAGGTAATTTATTTTGTTGGTTTAAAAAATATTTAATTATTCTTTGATTAAGTTTTCCTGCAAATATTGAAGTAACTACTTTGTTTTATATCGTTTGCAAGTCGCAGAGAATTGCAGACGATTGCAGAGTTGAGACAGTTCTATAAATATTGTCTTAAAATATTTTTACTCGGTCAGACAGCATTCAAGGTAAAACATCCAAAAATACTCGTACTGTATTTTTTCTAAAACTAGAGTCCTACAGGCGTTTACTCGGGCTACCTAATGTGCCATGGAAAGATTATCTTGGCAGAAGGACGCTGCATACAGCGTAC
>JAOBAY020080433.1:0-10896 GCA_025331085.2 Zoanthus sociatus
TTTCATTTCATGTTAATTTGTAATGCTGACCATAGGAGTTTCAGCCTTTGTAAGGGACCCCGTGTCCTATTGTTGTTACTCCTTGCCTGTTATACCTAGCTAAATTTTCATAAATAAAAGTAATATTGAGGCAGTGTTCACATGATGCTAGATCGAGATTATTCCGTTATGAGTTCATCTCGGTTCCATACAAATCACTGCATTTATTTACACGATATTTCAAATTTTTTAATACTGGAATGACTCATTCCGGAATGAACTCATCTTGGTTCTCATGCCAGGTCGAAATTTTAGATATGGAATGAAACCAGAACTCAATTCGTTCCAGTGTTATGTAAAGATTGTACAAGTTCATAGCAGTACAAAAATGTCTACGAAGCAGGCACTCTGATTTACTGGAATGGGTAGAGCATGCACACTACACCCCAAAGTTCGTTATTGCCACTTCATTCCTATACGAGTTCATTTGAAACGTTTTCATGTAAACACGTTACACCTGTTTTACTGAATTTATTTTCGTTCCATAATGAATCTTAATCCGGCATCAGGTAAACACTGCCTGGGAAGTGTCTGACAATGTAATACTGTACGTTTGTTTTGTAGAATGGTGATATTGGTAGCCGCAAGTGCTGCCTTGCTGTTTCACCTGAGGAGGCACTTGGTATTTTTGCCGCTCTGTACAAAGAAAAACAGAATCCACCATATAACATGAAAAGAGTGTTTGGACCACTCTCCCACCTGATTGGCTCAGTAAAGATGGTCCAGGTATGACGAAATTCCTTAACGGATCGTTTGAAATGGAGCAGCCATGATTTGATTTGTTTTTGTGAATGTAAAGCATACAATGCTGTAGTCGCAAGGGGACAAAAGAAGAATAATTACTCATTAATCAATAAACAAGATCAGTAAAAGTCTATAGATAAGAGTTATGTAATGCCTATTAGAAGGATACCAAGGAATATGCCGAACATCACTTGTATTTCTAAGCAAGGTTTTTTGAAGAAAATAAGTGACAAGTGGTATTTTCCACGGTATCCAATAAGAATCCATTGCATACCTATTTTATTCCATGCCTTACTTAAGATAATATAGCAAATTATAACCTTATGAATAAAAATTCACCATGCAGGCGTTTGAAGATTGGTGAATCTAAAATAATTGAAATAATTGCAAATTATTTCCGATCATAAAGCCTGACAAGGACAAGGACGTTTTGAAAGATAATTCTGTAGAAGTGAATGGGATTTACGTAGGGGATGAGGTCCAACATTTTGTAATGTTGAGTAAAAACTGAAGTTATAAATTTAGTTTTTTTTATAACTACTTCCATTTCTCTCTAGGTAGGGTCCAATAGTAATTTACAGCATCAAATTTGGAAGTTCTTTGTTTCCTTCTTTTGCTGACGCAGCTGTAAATTGATATACATTATTTTCTGCAAGAAACTTTCGTTGACCAAAAATACACATTTTTGGTGCCATAAACGGAATAGTTTTTGTTGGATACTGCAGAAAAATATCAATGGCTTTCCAGGTCTCTCATGAATGCATAAATGGTGGTGGGGGTCGTGAACTGGCTGTGACAAGGAAAGTAGGTCTGGGCTGAAAGGCATTTGATACTATGTCTTCCATATTGTGTGGGAAAAGGTACATTTGGAATCTTAAAGGAAGACTCTACAGGACTTGTTTATGATCTGTTATGACATACGGATCGGAAACGTGGGTGGTAAGATGAGTGGTAAGATCATTTGAAGATACTTTGAGAAGTGTGAAAAGGTGTATGGCTCGCAAGATGTGTGGTGTGAAGCTGGCTGATAGGATAAACACAAAAGAGTTGATGGAAAGATTAGGATTGAAGGATACAATTGTTTAAAGTGTTAGGCAATAAAGTTTGAGATTGTTGGGTAATGTATTGAGAAAGAGTGCATGAAACAGGCATGAAATGTGGAGATTGAAGGCAAAAGAGGAAGAGGAAGACCGAAGTTGAGTTGGAAAAGAATGATGTCAGAAGAAGTGTAGTAAAGTTGATGTGAACTTTGAGAATGGAAATGACTGAGTGATGTGGAAATGTTGCTTTAAGTCATGGAAGGAAAGTCAGTAAGCCCTTGCAAAAGGGAAAAATCCTGACTTAAATGATGATGATGATGATGATGATGATGATGATGATGATGATGATGATGCAATCAACTGAATGCTAATATGGAAATATTAGTCTTACCTGTTACACTTGTCTGGCCTCTTTTCATATCGCATAAATAAACCGATATTCACTCTCTCTTCCAACTTTTGCTCAAAGTTTCTTTCCTGTGAAACACCTGGTTGCAAAATTTTTTCCCATTAATTTAAATTGTTTTTCCTAATTCTATTTCTTCTTAAATTTGACAAAAAAAAAAAAGTTGTTTACTATATTGAGAATTCGTCCACCTAATAATACACTCGCATTAATACAAAATCACAGATCTTTTTTGCACACACACTCACAGCTTTATTTCCCGTCACCTTCTTCCAAGTCCTTCCTCTTGTCCTCAGTCCCAACGTCCGTGCGTGTTGGACCTCTTGAAAATAAACATCGTTTCCGGTGTTACAAATAAGTTAAAAAACACATGTCTCAGTGAAAACTTAAAATACCTATGAAGTGAAAAATGTTTTCACATTTCTAAAGAAATCATTTAAAAAATATTAAATACAGAAAGTTTCAAAGACTTTGGATAAAATGCCTCTGAGATACAGCTGCCCAAGTTTTCACGTTTTGTGCTGATAATTGGCTAGCTCATTATGCATTCAAGGTATCAAGTTCTTCGTTTCTGTGGCGTTATTTTAATTTTATTGTTTACAAACTTCAAAAGCGATATGAGAGAAAATAGCAAATTTGGTTCATATCTTGACACTGATTTATAGCACGGTATTCAAACTTAAGGTGTTACAACAAAATGATTTTATCGTTATTTGGAAACCATTTTTTCAGATTGTAAACTATTTTAAACTTGAATAAGTTTGATTTTTTTAATATAATTTCTCATATATTCTCTGTATTAAAGCAAACAAAATGATGCGTGACATTTGCTAAGTTGCATTTTAATGGCTAGCCACACAACTCGAATCTTCCCAGATGCATAGTATCTCTACAATTATTTCGGAAATTCTTTCTTATCATGATCTTTTCAAAAAACCAAAAACATTTTTCGCTTCATAGGCACTTTCATGCTGTAATAGCAAGTGCAATGCACATTTCTGGAATTTAAAATCTAACCATTTGTTTCAGAGAAATTCAGATGAGTGGATTTATGGCGATTCAACTGTTTTATCTCCTAAACTTATGTCTGTTGTGGATTACATTTGGGATGAAGCAAACGGATGCCTGTCAGATATTTTATCTTTGCCCATCAAGAAAATTAAGCTAGATGATGTGGAAAAAGGTGAGGCAATTTTATTGTCACTGAGACAAATTCTGAACCAGCCAGGTCAAGGCACAAGAGTGAAACAGCTGTCTGATGAATTCTACTCTGTGATACCCCACCGGGATGACAATATCATGATTAACACAAAAGCTGCCATTGCTCAGAAACAAGACCTCTGCCAGGTTAGCAACCTTTTAATTACAATTTAAGTAATGAATATACAAAAGCAATAAGGTGCGACTAACATAGGATGCACTTTAGGCTCGGTGCAAAAAGGTGCATTTGTGTATGATGCATTTTTTGCAGCAGAAATAACAGCTGTAATGGTAACAGCAACATTAGTAATTGCAACAGGAACAACTGCACCTGGAACAACTGCAACAGGAAGAACAGGAGTATATAGCAACAGAAATAACAGCAGTAATGTTTCTTATAATAGCAACAGGTAGTAACAGTAGGAACAAGCGCAGCAGGAACAACTGCAACAGAAATAACAGCAGTAATGTTACCTATAATAGCAACAGTAGTAACAACAGTTTAAGAACAGGAACAACTGCAACAGGAACAACAGCTGTAATGGTAACAATAAACAATTTCAACAGCAACAACAACAGCAGTAATTTTAAAAGTAATATTGTATGGCAAAATCCCTTAAAATGTACTACTAACAGTAACTTGTCTTGGTATTGTACATTAATAAAACTGATAAATGCTAAAAGATAAATGTTCACTGCTTTTACCCGTAAAAGGTACGGTCAGTAGACCCATCCTAGTAGTACTTCCCATCAAGTCTGATTTCAACCAGATAGAGGAGACTATTAGTCTAGTGCCTCCCAACGGCTGTAACTTTATAATTTTATTTTTAAGAGTACAGCTCTGTTACTGATGAGGTTTCATGCAGGGCTCTTATTAGGGCCGGGACATTAGGGCCTGGACACTAGGGCCGAGACATTTGGACCTTTACTTGGTTATTTTTAAAATTTTTGTCCCAGATATTTCCATGCAGGTTTCGCACTAGAACTCCCTTAGAGATGAAAACGTTAACCAGTACTGTTGGTTGCCCTTTTATCTTTAAACCTGTGAAAGTATATAAACTTTTGTTTGTTTCTGTGCGGTTGGCTTTTTATTTCTTGTGCTCGAATAGCGTATTTGTAGGTGATTTGGAGTTTGTGACTCAGTGCGTGCATGAGTACAGACGTTACAATGCACAGATAAACTGGTACTAATTCTTCATTTCATTACAATTTAAGAATCTATGTCCCTGTTACTTGCAAAAACGTCCCTGTTATTAAAACCTTAAACAAAAGCTTGTTTCATGGCATTGTATTATGTAGACAGATATAACATAAACCGTTTCATAATATAATGGCTGCATAAGATCAATCTCATTGACTGTGGCTTTAGAGCTGACTTGGTAAGTTATAAAGCTGAAGTCTTACTTTTTTTCTAGCTTTGTTTTTTGCAATAGTTTGCATAAAGGTGAAGAACATTTGAATTGATTTTATTCTACAGCTCATAAAAGACATGGTTAGTGTAAGTGAGTCAACTAACTGGTCGACACAGAGCAGTATGCAGGCCAAATATAGAGCACTCAGATGTTGCATTCAGTTGCTGTCACAGAATGAAGAACAGTACTCCAAGATTCGAGAGCTGGTGCTTTCAAGTCAGACTCGGTATTTACCATTTTCAGTTTTGTACAGCTTTTGTTAAATGTAGTATTTAATTAAGGGTAGAGTTTATTATCTTTAAGTTCAATTACTCAATGCTTGTGGGATATGGCTATAAAGATGAACTCAAATATAGGTAGCACAAACGTGCTTGTAGCTAACTGGAAGATTAAGACTATCAACTCCATGAAACTTCTAAGAAACAAGCGTATCATACAATAACCTATTTTGCCAATTTTCATTGAGAACTATGAATCGTCGAGGAGGCAATCACTTAATCGTTGTCTAATCAAAATTATTTTCTTTCCAGAGCTTCAGAAATCAAAATTGAAAATATATTTTCTGTCAGTCGTTCTGTTGAAGAAGCTCAGTTTACACACCACATCAAGAACAAGCGGCTTCTTTTTCATGCTTCAAAGGTATAAAATGTCTATGAAATTACTTTAAGACTTGATTAACTATTTTTTACTTCAAATATTACAAGATTTAATTTCCTTAGTTTTAAAAGTCTTTATAAAATACTTTCACTGCATTGGCTAGTCCTAGTTCTGCCATCTCTTATTCTCACATGTTATCATGTATTATATGGAGGAGAGTGTTTTACTGAGAACTAAACCACTCGTAGATTCCATACGCCACTTCATCCGGGACCCAAGTGGCGTATTTTCCGTATGTCACCTTTGTGAGTGTCGTATCGTTCAATGACACAATAAAATTGTGTTAGAAACACAATAAAATGGGAAATATTCAATATTTAGTCTCCATATAATAAAAAGAAAATTGCATGTTGGCTTAAACATAATATGAAGTTATCTTCTCATGGAAAAAATATTTCACTTGTTCGCTGCGCTCACTCATTAAATATTTTTACCACTGGAAGATAAACTTCATATGTTCGCGCCACCGTGTAATATCCTCTATATATATTCCCAAAGTTCCATATATTTATACAGTCAAACTCGATTATCCGGACTCATTGGGACCTCTTTAAATAGTCCGGATAATCGAGAGTCCGGATAATCAAAAAAATTCTTATAATAAATGAGATACAAATGTAAATAAAAGTTATATAAACATGTAAACTGCAATTATGAAAATTATACAGTCTAAAATGTTCAAACATGTTTATTTGTGTCAAAAACGTTTTGACACACTTCCGAACAAAAGATAATACACTGTACATGTTTAGACATTTTTTTAAAAGGATTTAATCAATGTCTTTGGAACTTCAAATTTTCAAGGTGAATACTAAATTAATATTCATGAAAAAACGGAACCAGAGAAAAGTTCGGATAACTGAATGGTCTGGATAATTGAGGTTCAACTGCAGTACTCTTCCATAGTACTCCTTGGATGCTAAATACTGTAGTCTCACCTCAACCCTTATACTGTCACATAATACCACGACTGTATTCCAACATATTATCATATACTCCCACAGTGCCATATATACTATCTCATAGTACCCTAAAGTCCCATTGATTTATATACTATTGATATATACTACCACACGATACCTTGACTGCGAGTGCGTCATACTCCCACATATTACTATTGAATGACAAATAGTGCCATATATAGTACCATTATACTCTCACATAATGCCATTACTGCCTTGTTACATTTTGTATTAAAAATGCTGACTATTAAGTTTGTTACACAGACACAGCATCACAGTGATTTGCAAACCAAATGTTTTAGTACCTGGTTATCCTATCAATGTTTATAACGTCCACAGAGAGTCAGCTGTATGACTTATTTTCACTGCAAAGAAATAATTCCATATATAGGTAACATCGAAATTATTTGGCCTTTAGAAATGATTTATTTTTTGCACTTTAAAAGCATACTGCTGCCTGGTTAACCCAGTTGGTAAGGCGCCAGTCTGCTGTGCGGGAGGCTAGGGTTTGACTCCCGGCCGGACCACCACTCAGGGTATTAAAATAATTGAGGAGAAGGTGCTGCCTTTGCTCTAACATCTGCAAATGGTTAGACCTTCACGTCTTCTCGAATAAGGACGTTAAACCGTAGTTCCAGTCTCTCGATCTCTTTAGCTGTCAAGAGACTTAAAAGAATGCACACACTTATCGCAAAGATTAGAGTCGTGATCCCAGTCTGGTGGTCTGTTTCTTCCACTGAGGGCACTTCTTATCGGCTGCCAAGTTGCGCCTTAACATGGACCCTCAATTGTCTGACCTCAGCTGTGCATATATATTTGTAAACAGGTTCTGAAAAGCCCCGAGGGGAGAACCTATATACCTAATCATATCATATCATATTAGTTTAGAGAGTGCACCAATTTGTATTTGACTGAGCTTTTTCGGAATTTAATTTTAATGATCAAAAATAAATGATTAGTCCAGATTTCCTATTGAAAGTACTTTTCACTCCACATGTTGTAGCCTGGTCGTCATCATCTTCTATTTTGTTAAGGAAACTCATGGTGATTATCTTTATATTTCATTAAAACATAATGTATCCAAAACTTATGTGCAGTTTTCTTCTGATTTTTTTCACTGCCTTTTCCACAGTTTACTGTAAATTAAACATCAAGAGTGAATGACTAGTCCAAATCTTTTGTCAAAAATTAGTTTTAGTTCGTCTTCGTCATTCTGTGGGTTCTTAAAATAGGAGCGTAATGGACCAATGCCATAAATGGCACCCATTTGAGGGTGTGTTCTTTTAGGCCTATTCTGGAGTAGGATTATGTGGCTTTTTTGGAAGAGTCATTCATTTGGGACGTTTTCTGATTCCAGATTACTTGGAATACTCTTCCACGCATTTTGCTCCTGATGTTAGCATAGCGAGAAAAGTGTTGTCACATGCTCTAACCTGAAAGACAACAGCAACAGCAACATCAAAAATGACAGCCAACCCGTTCCAAGTGTTGCCTACCTTCGAGCTACAGAAAAAAAAGACTTTGTATGGAACAGGAAGTGTACCGTTAATACTATCTTTTGTTTCAACTTTATCATTTCTTATTCACTACTTCAACACAGAGTACAATGAATGGCAAAATGGGCTCTAAATCCCAACCGCTCTGGAAGGACGTCATGTCTTTTTTGCTATTTTCTCTGCTGTGAGTGTCGTGTTGAGCATTTTTTTAAGAAATGTGTTGACCTGAGGTGAAAATTCTGCATGCATGGAAGAACTGTTCGTTTGGTAAATCAAAATAAAAAATCCAGAACAGTCCAAAATGTATTCCCATTAATTCTGGATTAAGCCTTAACAAACGCACTGTTAATATTCCTTGTCTGCACTCAAATTTTGCTGTTTAGCCTCGTATAATAGATCCTCTGTGATTAAGTTTAAATTTGTTACTCATTCTGGATCAGAACAACCTAACTTTGTACTATGTTACCCTAAATTAGGTGAGTGCTGCTAGTTTAAATGCAAACAAAAAATGATAAAATGGCAGCTATTAGAGAGGCAGGCATAGTTGGCGCATCAGGTAAGATACCTGGCTTATAAAAGATCTAGTCTATTTTAAGAGGGGCAAAAAAACATTTTTAGCATCTTTTTAAGAAAAGTAATTATGGTATTTAAGACTGTGTCATATAACATTGTGAGGGCTTTCCTTTTACTGTATGAGTTTTAATTCACTTGTTTTTGTTAAAAGGTGACCAATTTCGTTGGGATTTTGTCAAGGTAGGTTTTATTTACAATCCTCTAAAGAGATTTCAACCTCAAACACTCAGTTGATAAACAAAGAAACATTACACTAAAACCTAAGTGATCTTCGGGACTGAAAGAGTTGATAAACAGAGAAAACATTATACTAGATTATAAGTGATCTCCAGAACGAAAGAGTTGATAAACATATAAAACGTTACACTAAGTTAAGAGATCTTTCGGATTGAAAGAGTTCTGAGAATGCCTCTATCCGGTGACTGACATTTGACTGTGGTTCATGATCAGCGTCATTTTTGTAAAACTATTTGTTTTTAAGATCATAGTAAACATGAAAAACTTAATATTTAAGGTTTTACCAACATCTTAACTTCCTATAACAATCTGAGCAGCTAAGCCTTTAGAGGTAGTAATGTAATAGTTTCGTAGTATCAAAATAATGTATGTTTTTGTGTTATATTCTGATTGGCTAATCCACTAGAAATCGTTATGTAATAATACTAGTTTTCTAGTATAAAACATTTGCTTTATTTCAAATAAATGCATTTTAATTATTTGTTATTTTTTGGCTGCCCTTGACCAATTTGATTTTTGTACTGAAGATCTTTCAGCCTCAAGTACTCGAAATCAGTAACTCAAGGACTGAGAAAAAATAAATGGAAATTGTATTTTTTCAATAGATGCATTATTTTTGAAGTTTAGGAAATTATTGAAATTTATGTGATTCCTAATGTTAATCCTTTCCAAAAACATAAATGACTTCAGAAGTTCTCTTGTTTCTTTCTTCATTTCATTTTTATTTATTTTGTTTTTGTAGATGTAGACTCATGAGATACATTTATGAATTATTTCTTGACATAGAAATTGTCATTTACCATTCATTTAATTTCCTTTTTGTTGAATTTTACAACAGGGGTCTTCTCTTACCGAAGATAATAGTCGATGATTTTGGAGGAAAGCGTTCAGATCCAGGAATGCTGGGACATGGAATTTATTTTGCAAGTTCTGCCAGGTAGAATGCTATCAAAATATGCATGTGGAAAGAAAAAAAAAAACTAGTTAGGGTTTATCAAATCGGTCAAAGAAATGAACTTTTGACTCAAAAGCCGAACAAAAGGAATGGTTTCTTCATGTGATTCAACCAGGTGGTTTTTACGTTCTAACTAATCATTTTTTTACATGAAGACAAAAGAACAAGTTTTCACTTTATAAAGTTTTCTCAAGGGGCTCAAAAGTTAGAATGAATAACATCAATCATTTCTACTTTTCAAGAAACACAAAATCATAAAAAAAATGTTTATTTTTTGCTTTCTACATCGAATATTCACGTCCCAAAGACTTGAAAATTCAACCACCAACATCAGTAAACATACAAAAAAAGAATAAAAGAAAAAAGCTCGCTTTTAATAGTCAAAAAATTTATCTTAAATCTCTGTTCTGTAATAATTACCTGTTCCTTGAAATTTGGGTGCCAGGATCTTAAAGAAGATTAAATTAAAACAGAACAGAGTACTTTTTTTATATCGGAGATTGAAAGTATTTTCCGCAACTTGACAACTAGAATGTTAATTCCACTTTTTGTGTGATAAGCATTTTTAAATTTTGAACATTTTTCATTTTCTGTGGAAATTGGGTAAGGTAGTTTCAAGCCCTGCATATTATTTCTATTCTTCAAAATCAAAATAATCTTTTTATTTTGTTCCGTTGACTGGTAAAATGTTTAAGTGATGTTTTGGTTGGATAAAGTTAAATAATCTAGGTTCATGAAATGGCTTTCAATGCTTTCAGTGCCATATAACTCCTGTTCTCTGAAATCTTCACTGGCTACCAATTAAGCTCCGTATACAATACAAAATATTACTTATTACATTTAAATCCTTACACAACCTTGCACCCAGTTATGTTAAGGAACTTATTACGCTAAAACGATGAACCAAGGACTCCCTGAGAAGTGACAATTCTCTGCTGCTCTCTGTTTTTGCCGCCCGTTCATTTAAAACTCTTGATGATCGTGCCTTTTCCTATTCAAGTCCTTATCTCTGGAGCCGTCTTCCGAACTACATCAGGAATCTAAAATCCTTACAATCGTTTAAGTCACATTTAAGAACACATTTGTTCAATGTACAACAATGTAAAGCGCCTAACATGGCTGCCAATGCTCTTAGCACAATGTTTATTTTTATAATATTTTTAATGTTTAACTTT
>JAOBAY020080441.1:0-10896 GCA_025331085.2 Zoanthus sociatus
CTTTCATTAAACTTCCTGAACTGTATTCTAACCGCACTTCGTGCATGACAGTATGTAATCTCTTCCCGATCCCGTATATATTATATTTCATTGCTGTTTCAAGATAATAAGCATATTCTTCTTATATATATTAACAGAAATTTGTAAAACTTTGCATCTTACGAGTTTAGCAGTAGCTTGAAAAAGGTTTTATATACCGAAACCGGCTGCCGGCAATAAAATGCAATTTTAACTCAAATATTTGCGCTGCACACAGTCTATTTATTCAGTTTATGAAATTCCGTTGACCAAACTTTGAAGTTGAAGTTTGAAGTTAAGTTTGAAGTTTGAAGTGGCCCTCCTCGTCCATCGTAGTAAGACTTTATTTACAATCAAATTTTATCAAAGTTACAATGCTTTATTGTCCTGCAAATAGCTGTAATGCTAATCTAGGCTGTACAATAGGAAAACAATAAAAACAACAGACAGAAAGAAGAAACCACAGACAAGCTACAAGGTATCATTATACAGCATATCAAGTTACGTGTAATATTCAAATAATCATTTTAATTATATAGGACGTGAAGGAGAGTGATTGTTTTATAAAAATTAGATAATTCGAGGGTTTTAACAGTATGTGGAATAGAATTTCAGATAGACACATCAATCCTAGTTTTTCTCATTTTTTCAGTTCTAGAAAATTTAACAAAGAATCATTCCTTTGCAAAAAATCGCGTATTGTAATGATGTGTGGTACTGATCTTCGTGAACTTAGCGAGAAGACATTTTGAACTTGTCTCAACATGGATCTCATCCATTAAGTACTATGAAAGAATAAATACTGTAATGGGAGACAATTTGACTCAATAAAAAAGGTATTGTATGGTCTCTTGGTTTGGTAAAATAGATCAAACGCAATGTACGTTTTGCAGAACAAATGTAACTTACCAAAGTGAATCTGCGGACAATTGTCCAATGCACAAATTCCGTACTAAATCAAATAAGGCGTAATAAGTGCATGTTATCAAATTCTAAGAGTATGTCGTGAAATGTTATACTTCTTTTTAGCAATTATTTCAATTGATTTATTAATTTTGTGACAGTTAACTTCAGTATGATGCTTCCATGATCCAGGAAAGTTCAGAACAGTTATTTATACCCAGATATTCGACAAAGTCCTTCATCTCTAAAATTACTTAAGTATTTGGAAAAAGCGCGCGCGCAGTTAAATCTCGTCCTCGTCCTCGTGAAAAGAAATACCGATTTATACAACAGGAACAAGTGTATTACAAGTGACTAACAGAAACAAGTGTATAACAAAAACAAGTAAATAACAGAAACAAGTGTATAACAGAAACAAGTGTATAACAGAAACAAGTGTATAACAGAAACAAGTGAATAACAGAAACAAGTGTATGACAAGTGAATAACAGAAACAAGTGTATAACAGAAACAAGTGAATAACAGAAACAAGTGTATAACAGAAACAAGTGAATAACAGAAACAAGTGTATAACAGAAACAAGTGTATAACAGAAACAAGTGAATAACAGAAACAAGTGTATAACAGAAGTGTGTTAGAAGCGTTTTTAAAGGGCATGATCATGATTTGGACATGCGCAATGGGCTTGTTTGACAGAGCAAAATCACACTAATGAAATATGGAAAGATTTCGAAATGTCTCAAGTATTTGATCCTCGACGAATGTATTCAGCCAGTTTAAAATTGCAATAACCTCCACTTACTGAGTCTCTAGATTCGACTTGTTTTCTACTACTTCTGGAGACCAAGCACTCTAATATTATGTCAGATATGTAAAGTACGTTTGAAGTGTGAAATAACATGTTGTTGTTGTTGTTACTACACGCAAACTTCTACGGAACTTGAAAAATTTAGACTAAAAAAATTTTCAAGATTTTACGCTTTGTAATGAGCATGCGCAAGTCCTGACTATGCCCTTGTTCACTGTCTTAACTCCCTGCATGGGATTGATCAAAATCGAAATCGTCACAACCGTGCAATTATTTTGTCTAATACACAGCTTTAGAGTGCAGTGAACTGAAAATGGCCGAGTCTTACGAATTTTTTATTTGTTTTTACTTTAGCGAAAGTTATTTTTCAGAGTATACAAGCAAGTGATTTGGAGGAGATTTGGACCCATCGCCGCCAAAACTTCGCGCCTCTCGAGGGATACAACGGCCGCACTTTGCGAGTTTTCAAAATGGGGTTGAGCCCTTAGCTATATTTACTGAATACCGGAATTACAATCATTGAAAATGGTTTGCTCTGTGTTTTGGGTTTTGGTGAACACCGGAAACAAAAAAATGCGGATTTCCGGCATCCACTGACAAGATGGCGATATTTATTTAATCGGGCAGCCTTCCAGTCTCGCCGATGTGTAACAATAGGTCAAACAATGGTTTGAGTTCTAATCCTTCACTGTCTCAGTTTTGATATGAAACGATTTTCGTGATCAATACACAGTTTATACAATGCTGAAAAAAACCCTGAAGGATGCATGTTAAGTATAGATAGCACAAACGGGGTTAAGTAGATAACTGGACAGAGGCGGCGGAATGTTCTGAAACATAAACTCTCCAACATTGAAGGGGTTCTTCTTATACAAAGTCAAGAACATACGGCATTTTTGAAGACATACAAATGAAATATAACCAATGCTAAATTACTGCCATCATTTATTGTAACAAGAAAGCTCGTGATTCATTCAAGCAACGGAAACCGCTTCTACCCAGTTTCCTGGCAAAAAATCACCGGCATTCACGATGTTGACCGAGAATATTTGCTAACTGATTCTATGCTGCATTCGTAAAAGTTTTGGTCGGTAATGAAATGTGAAGGCACTGTGGCCTGCAAACCACCCCCTCCCCTACCCCCTTTCCTGCCTCAGATTGTTCTTAACTTGTTCTTCTATTTCAGGCAATTTGAGCCTCGCTGTTCTTGTTAAATTTGTTCTTATTAAAAAAAAATTGTATTTATTCTTGATGTTTATCATAATATTTAAAAAAAAGGTCTACTTTGAACAAGCAAATAACGGTGAACCCTTTTCTAGATTAACCCAAAAACATGTCCATGACCTTGTAATGAACTGAATATAAAAAACGAACTTTTTTAATATATACATGTTTCGGCAATCCTATGCCATCATCAGTGCAAGTAAATGAGCTAAGTAACAAATGTTACAGAATATATATGATACGATAATTACAAACAATAGAAATGGGTATTAAATCTTTTGATATACACTGACCATGCACGTTAGAAATTGTTGTTTTTTTAACAAAACATTATCTGCCCTTGGCAAAACGAATCATGTTTCTACGCTAACGCACGTGGGCTCTGACTGTGGTCAGCGTTCTCAGACGAAAAAAAAGTTTAAAAATTGGCTTAATGTTTGTGACTTCCGGAAAAATGCATGTTGTCATAATCTTCCAAGGGCTTCAGAAATAACCGATTACCGATACGGTCAAGTCTTTTTTCAATGCCTATTGCAGTATTACAAACAATGTAACAATAACAAGATCGACAGATGAGAAATGGAGCTTGTTTTCTTGCGATTTTTGATGTTTGGTGCTTTTACTTGGATCACAGCGTCCGTGGCTGCTTGTGGCGAGAACTCGTACAGTAAGGAATGCCTACTTTAGCATTGATTTTAAACTGTAGATCACTGTTTTCATATTTTGTTCACAGAAATGGAAGATACGGCAGCTAATTTGGCTTAATGTTGTCAGCTAAAACGATTTGATAACTTAGTTATTTGAACACTTTGACCTAGATAAGAATGACAAATCGGCTTCAACCGGCCTACCTACACAAAATATCTCACACGTTGTGTAAACTTCTGGCATTGATTGAATTGGTTTGTAATTGGAATTTAAGAATTGTAACCGGCCAAACCTTCCAATAAATATGATACCTATCGCCAACATTTATTTTAAAAACATTTGAACTAATTATCTGTTTGTAAGGTCAAAACTCTCAATTAATAATTTTCATACTCCATTAATACATTTAATTTTAATGGGATATTACTAAGGTCCAATTATTGCACAGCCAGTTGTCTGTCTCTCAATACCGTTCTGTTTAACTGTTTTTATATTCATCAGACTCAAAGTCTTACGCTGATTTCCGTCATTGTATGTTTCTATAAAAACTTTGTGTTCGTGTATTGGTTGCCATCATGTGAAACAGATTACATTGCTATTTACTTAAGGTTTAATTAGACTGATGGCCTTTAGTCGACGAAATAAAGAAAACACAAGTCATACGCAATTTGAGGATTTGAATGTGCACTGACATAATGTCCGTCTCTACATCAGTAAGTTGAATTACTATCAGGAAGCGACGCTGTAATACAAATCGGTATTCCAGTAATATCTCAGCGGTTCTTAGAGCAAGTGAAGACAACAGATAGTGCGTAAAATACATTTATAGCACACGATGATTGCGGTTCGAGTCTACGCTTGCTAGTGTCAGTTTTTTTTTAATACGCTGTTGTAAATACAATTAACTATTCATAAAACGTACAGCAGAGTAGCTTTATAATTGGTGAAAAAGATAATGTAATTTTAAAATAAAGATTTCAACATTTTTTTGAGAGTGTTTCTTTTTCTTTGACCTCCTGTAAGTGATCTTTGAGTGTGTCAAGGAACACAACCGGCGTAGGGCCTGGCACTGGGCACCAAACCTTCACTGGGATGAATCGCTAGCAAGGAGAGCTCAACTAAACGCCGACATGCTGGAGAAGATTCCTGATCTTAACAATCATACAGTAGAAAACGGAATCAACGTGTATCGATCAAGGTGGTTGAACCCAACATGTTATGAAGCTGTTGCAGATTGGTGAGTGAACAAATGATGTCGGGCATATTTACTAGCTAATTTAGTAATATTTTTTCTTTTCTTTTACGTGGTATCTAATCCATTGAAGTTTTGCGATGTACATTCGCAAATGGCGACACAACTGTAGCAAAAAACGCATAAGGCAGAATGCTATTGCTACTTTGGACATCAGTGTGATCTAATTTGAATTTCAACAGATGACTTTTACGCTTTTCTGATTGGCTGTGTTCACTCAGTTGTTAAGCTTTCGGAAAGTGCAAATTTTCGTAAAAGCTTAATAACACTTTTCGGAAATGTCTGGCGCTGTCAATCATTATTTGGAAAGTGACAGTTGCTGACAACAGGCATTGTTTTAAACTAGAGGCCGAAATTTTACGCTAGGACGAATTATTCATATTTTGTGTTTGTGCGCAAAAAGATTGTTTTTTTCTTTTTTTTTTCTGTTAATTTGCTGTAAGCGAGAAGTGCAAACACCAAATAATGATATGCAAACGTGATGCAAAATCTATGCGTGACGTCAAATGTCCGGCGATTCTTCCCTATGGTAACCCCATTGCATCCAACATGAAACAAAACAACGCATAGATATTCTTAGGGGACTTTGAACAGTTTTAACATAAAATACTTTCGCAGTCGCGAAGACTGGAGATTTTATAAATATGATCAACGCTGTTTAAGTGTTGAAATAACTAAGGGGGGGGAGGGGAGGACCATTTGATTTTTGAGGGGACAATGGAATAATTAATCGTCAGATATTTTTTCCTCGTAAAACTAAAAGTGCAGGTGCAGTTTCTTGCAAGAACTTTATTTCTCGACTGTATGCTGCACGATTTTTTTCTTTCTCCTAGTCCTAGGGCTGTGAATCTTTTTTTTTTCAAAATCTTCCACCCTCTAAAAAATCAAAAGTTCCTCCCCTATTAGGCTTCTTACAAACTCTTGGCGATGATCGACGAGTATCAAATTTACACAGTATCCAGTTCTGTAAATTTTCAACTTCAAGGTAACTCTTCTCAATGACATTTCTGCATTTTATGGTGAATAAAATAAGCTAAGAACCCGTTAAAAGTTTCGTGTTGATAGAAAAAAAAACCCATTGGGTTGCGTTGCCGTCCAGCGGTTTCAGAAAGCCGGTAAGGTTCTGTAAGTGTAACATTTCTGTTGTTGGAAATCGTTCTTCCTTTCTTTCCAGGTACTCAGAGAAACAACAATACAGGTCTCGAACACTCTGCTCCAAGCCGCCTGCACAATGGACCAGACAACTCGTGGAAGAGATCCGCCATTTTACTCAGGTGATATGGCGAAACAGTACCCGTGTGGGGGTGGGTAGAACTAAACATTTCGTTGTTGCAATGTACTATCCACCTGGAAACGATTTCAGCCAAGTCAGCGAAAATGTTTGGTGCTAGTTGGCATTGTATAGACGATGTGACCCGATGGCTGTTACTTGCAGCGTGCACCAAGGAGGTTCTAGGTGAAATACGATACGGCTACTGGATATAGTTTGAAACTCAAATTTCAGCTCAGCATTTTTTCCGATAACTCAAAGCTAATTATACTTATTCACGAAAACACAGCAAACATGTTCAAACTGTTCGAATCATTAAACTCCTATCGACCATATTGGACAAGGACGGACTGGAAATCAGCTCTGTAGGGCGTCTTTACAAATGCGCTTTTAGAGCAGGGAACGGCTGCGAAATACTTACAGCTTTTCGAAAAAAACCGGCAACATTGCCCTGCAGAGTAATGAATTAAAAGTAACAACCGTTTAAAATACTTCAAATCTGCTGGATTTCAGTGAATAAAATAATTTTCAAAAAGAAATTAAAGGTCGGCAGCTGAAAAAGATTAATTTATATTATTGTGTTTTGTATTAGAAGTAAAAATTGAAGAAATTTTTGAATGCTATATATATACTGTATATATAAATTTGTAAGAACGAGGAGGAAAAAAAGAACTTGTAGTATGCAGCAACTAGTAGTCCCTGGTTTGTCATTAACATATCCCTACACCATGATCTCGTTACTCAGTTTACACTGTATTTAGTTAATACAAGTTGAAAAGAAAAAAAATTCCGTCAATCGATGAAACACTTACAAAGAGAAGACTGTTTATTATATTGACGCTATTTACAAGTGAGCGAAAGAATTAAAAATGTAACCAATTAATACTGACAGTTCACTTTCTTTTCTTTTTCCTTCGAGATTTCTTGGCAGGTGTTTTCTTACCATTAGTGGCTGGTTTGTCTTTTGTGTTGAAAGCTGCTGGTAAGTTGCCACTCATTGTTTGATTTTCAATGGCTTTCATACTAGAAATGAACAGAAATGCCATGAAAAGGTTGTAGAAGAACCAACAAAAGAAACGACGGTTAATTAACAAGACACCAGCAGCATTCAAGTGCTTTCAGCAACTAAGCGAGTTCAGAATAAAAAAAGGAAATTTTATATTGATCTGATCTCGATGTTTTGAGGTTCATCATGATATAACGTTATATAATGAACAATAACAATAAAAACTAACAATATTAACATTGGCTCCTAATTTAAGTTGTTTCATTATAGAGTTATTATTGCACCTTTTTATGCTATAAAAATTACTTTATTTAAGTGTCAGATAATATGTATGTATAAAATATGTATTTATATTTAAGTATATTATAGAACTATTTTTTAAAAAACGTTCACTCAAATTTACATACACTGAAGCCCTTTCTACAACTTTAAATGGAAGTTAAACATTTAAGTAATCATTTTCAAGGTAATGCACACAGATTTGAATTTTACAAACATGTTTCGGTAGTTTAATTCCCATCGTCACGACGTCAGTGTGTTTTGCAATGCGCTTAACCTAACTTTATTTAAAATTATGTTAAATAGCCTTGTTTGCTGATTAAGTGTTGGCGTTAGCCATTTAATTTGAAGGATCTATTTGATTTTAAAATCTAAGCCTTCGAGTACACTATCGAGAATAGATAATTCATTCTAAACTTACTTTTTAGCTGTCTTTTTTACATATTTAAGTAAGACCAGAGTTCACGTTCAAGATGTCTATAGAGTTTATGCCAGGAGTTATTTGCATTAGATAGGACCACCAGGTTGTTTGCATGGCGGGAAGTGTGATTAGATAGGACCACCAGGTTGTTTGCATGGCGGGAAAAGTGATATAGGACCACCAAGTTGTTTGCATGGCGGGAAGTGTGATTAGATAGGACCACCAGGTTGTTTGCATGGCGGGAACTGTGATTAGATAGGACAGCCAGGTTGTTTGTTTGTATGGTGGGAAATGTGTTAAGAAGTGGCCGCCAGGTTTTTTTGTTAATGAAGCAGGGAATGTGGTTACATAGGACCCACCAGGCCTTTATTTGAATGGCGGGAAATGTGTTTAGAAGTGGCAGCCAGATTGTTTGTTTATATGGTAGGAAACGTGCTTAGATCTGCCAGGTTATTTGATTGTATGGTGGGATATGTGGTTAGAACTGGCCGCGAGGAATTTGTTTACATCACGGGAACTGTACGTCGCACACAGAACTACAATAAGCAGGTTTTCTGTCTCTAAGAAATTGTTGTAAAAGTAAAGAAGAGAAAACTTTTAGTGACACATGGCGACATCAAGCAAGAGCAGGAGTTTCGTTGAAGAAAAAAAAACATTGGTTTTTATAGTTTTATAGGGTATATACAAATATATGCATGTATAATAATTTCCGTGAGGTATTCTTGATAGATGGAGAAGCAAACAAACATGGATTTTCAATAATATATTTATTTATAATATATAAAATACCTCTTTTGGAAACCTGTAGCTTCTTGCGGTGTCAAAATTATCACGTCTTCTTCCTCACTGCTCTCTCCGTCATCTAAATTTAAACACAATTGTCAGACTGAAAGGATGATTCTCTTTAACAAAATCTTATATTTTCAGTAGCCGTGCTACTCTTTAACAAGACAAAGCTTGAATGACGTGAAATTATAAAGGTTCTCAATATCTGAATTTTAATTCTACCACAAGATAATTAATTGAATATATGACTAAGACATAGCAACTTTAATATCCATGCAAATGAATATATCTATAAATGTAGCTATAGTGTCTTATTTTATCGTTCGTTGAGTCTGTTTAGTCCGAGTGGTGACAACAAACAGGAAATCGATCATATATCGTATCGATAGTCTGCAGTATATCTTACGCCGTACGGTCCTTTGCATTCAAGATTTCCTTGTCTACAGCAAACAGCCATTTGTTGTTATTAGTGCCGTCAATAGCAATAAAAAAAACAACACTAAATATGTAAACATGGTAACAACAAAAGCAACAACTGCAACTCCCTCTCCTATTAGTTCTATAAATACCAACATTCGCTCCTTCTCTAAGTACCGTAGACATACTAGCACAGATTACGTAAATACAGTTTCAACAAATGAAAAACACTAAAATAAAATTGTTCCGACCATCAACCAATCAAGAAGCAGTTCGTAGCTACATTAAGTCAGGATGTTTTCAATACCTCGTTCAATGGTTGACGGCTGTCTTCCGCTGAGAGGAGACGTTGTGGGGGTAACGTCGTCTTCTCCATTTTCCATTTCTTCGTCTTCTTCTTCAACAGTTCCCCAGGCATTTTGTCCACCAAGGCCAATTTGCGCAGTACAAGGACCCTGTTACCCGGTAGAAACAGCACAGAAGGTAAATATTGCTCTGGTGGGTTGAAAGTGTTACTAGATTGCAAGTATAAAGTTCAAATGAGTGAACTTACCAAAACTAATGGTTGGTCTTGTCTGCTGATTTTGATTAACATTAAAGAGACTAACAACAGACAGTAATAATAAATCATTAATCCAATATATACGATGAAATATGCTTATTCTTTGGAAAAGTACAATAACTTTCTATGCTATTGAATTGTTTGCACTCATTTCAATAAAAAAGTTTAAAAAGAGTTTTATAAAAGATCAAAATCAAGCAACTGAAAGTCATCAGAGATGGCAAGGAGCCATGCAGGCAAGAAAAACTCAAATGTCGATATGTCATCACATTTACCCCTTTCATTGGAACACTGATAATTCGTTAAAACTTTCAAACTATATGTATCTCAATAATAATAATAATAATAATAATAACAATAACAATAACAATAACAATAACAATAATAATAATAATAATAATAATAATAATAATAATAAAGCTTACTAGAATTTAAAAAATGTATTGGAAATTAAAAGTGTTATCCTATTTCTACATCAACAGCGATATACGGATCTGGGGTTCCTCCACCACCGGTACCTCCACCAATTAGTTACGGTGCGTATGTAAAATGATTCAATGATTTTTAACGTTAAAGCTGCTGTTACATTCCTTTTTTCAAAAAGTAACAACATTGTTTAGAACTCAAACATTTAAACAATCAAACTCGTCTGGCAAAATCAATGGAACAAGCATACTAAGTAAGAGGAAAATTAATTTGTCGATAAAATTTGTTGATCTGTCTTTTCACTTTTCGGAATTAGATTTTTATGTTTAAGGACTGGTTTGTTGATTAAAGGTTTATTAAGGTTTAGAGGCTGATGTGAGTGTTTGTATATAAACAGACGCACGCACCCACCAAATGTACGAACAATTCTAAAGTATAGATAGCACAATCAAGCTAGCAGCTAACTTGAAGCCATATTGGGCACTTTGGCCATGTTGATAGCACGCTTTAACCCTTTAAATTACCATAACAAATAGTGAGCCTGATTGCTAGCAGCCATAGACAGCTGTTTCGCGTAGTAGAACGCCAGGGCTTGCCCCGGGCTAGCTGCCTCCATTAGATCTTATTAGCAGCTGATTTGAAATTTCTAGGCCTCATTAGCACGGTATAGCTAGCAGACAGGCTCAGGTTCCCAAATAATAATAATAATAATAATAATAATAATTTGGTGAAGGGGTGGCCACTTGGTCCAAAGTGAGGGGTTAAGCTTCCTCTATCTCCCTAGCTGTCTGTCCTATCTCCTTCCACTTATTCTCTCATTTCGTCTGTCTGTTCTTTCTCTTACTATTTGTTTATGCATCTTTCGTTAATCTGTGT
>JAOBAY020080452.1:0-10895 GCA_025331085.2 Zoanthus sociatus
TATCCAAATCCAACCCTAACCCTAACCCTAGATCCAAATCCAATCCTAACCCTAACCCTAGATCCAAATCCAGCCGTAACCCTAACCTTATATCCAAATCCAACCCTAACCCTAACCCTAGATCCAAATCCAACCGTAACCCTAACCTTAGATCCAAATCAAACCCTAGCCCCATCCCCCGCTCTGTACGGCCCTGAATTGTCGCAACTTTCTCGACAGAACAGAGACCAATCAGGACGCCTAGGATTACAGTTACTATAAGGTTACGTTTACAGATAATTGGAGTGGTTTTTACAATTGAGACGATTATACAAGAACCAGGTACAAGCATCGAAACAACCTTTGCTGTGAAAAGTTCGAGTTAATTTTAAGTGGCTAAATATACAGCGTATCTCAAGTTTTCAAAACACTATAAGCGGCAAATTTTCAAAGGACGAAACAGCATTGTCTGCAGTTTAAGTAATGAAGCTCCACAACAGGCTGTCGCTGATATTTTGGTAAAACCCTTAAGGGTCTTATCTTTTTTAAAAATGCTCACATTGTTTCTGCTGTCTTCTTTCGTTAGAACTGGTACGCGCTTTTCATTGCTAGATATTTCGAGCTTGTAAATCGGTTTTTCACAAATGATACAACCTGTGATATACGCTTGTTACTCTCTGTTGGGTTTGAAACGCGAATTTAGCTAGGTTAATTTTGACACAATTTAATTACGTTTATGTCTTTCATTCTGTTAGTCCAATAAGAGTTTTGTCATTAGATTTTATGGAGAATTTTGATATTGCATTGATGAGTGTGATCATTTAATGTTTCTAGCGTAAGAAATTTACCATAATCACTATTTGTTAGCTTTTTTTTTTTAAGTTCAAACAAATTTTTGAGTAATGTTGCTATCCTATGCAATAAGTATATGCGTAGCTATCTAGTGTTTCACATAGTAACTGATTGTGTGAAATATTGTTTGTCATTGACTCATGATCATACAGCATTGTACCATATTGTGTGAATTTATCTTGTATCTTTAGATATATTAGTTAAGTCAATATCTACATTCAATATCGTATTCAACATTGTAATTTCCGTCAACGCACGTAGCAAGTTTGTCACTCATAGCTCAGTTGAACTCTGACTTTGACACTGAAATCTGTACGCTTCATTATCTAATGGCTATTGATTAAACATTTCTGCAGTATTAAATTCTTGTCGAGTTCATTCACGCATTGCACCCTCGCGAAACTAGCGTAATTCATGTGGATTCAGCATTGCCTTAACATTTCTATCCGCGTGAAGTTACACTGTCAGAGTGGCTAGATATACTGTATTTCAAGTTCCCTAACCCTCTGTGCTGTATTGATGAGTTCTCAATAAACGAAATAATACTTACAGGGAACTGAGAATGTATATCCTGTATATTAGTGACAAACTTCGACAATATAACTCACCCTCAAACGAGTTACTAAGTGGATGAGACCCCTCCTCAATGACTGCGTTAAGTTCTTTTTCCGCCGCGACCTCCTCATCCTCCATCTTCACCACATCTTCTGCGTCTGCTTCATACCGCAAGGCTTGAACAAGTTGGAGAAGGTACAACAACAAATCCTGTAAGCGAAAAAAAACAAGTCCTGTAAACGAAATTTCTTTAAATGATTTAGTTTTTTTCAATGCAATAGCACCGCAAAATAACGCCTTACAAGAGGAAGAACAAGCACAACAACAAAAATTAAGAATAACAACAACATTAAGAACAACAATAACTAGAACAAGAATACCAACGTAAGAAAATCAGCAAGAAGAAATAACAAAAACAAGAACAAGAACAAGAACAAGAACTAGGAAGAAGATGAAGATGCATGAAAAAGTACACAACAACAACAAGAGTAACAACAACTACAACAAGAACAGGACGGAAGACCAACAACAACGGCAACAACCACAAAAGAGAGGAAGAATAATGTTCAACAATCAGAACAAGAGAGAAGAGCTGCGACGAGAACAAGAACAAGGAAGAACAGAAACAAAAAAAAAAAAGAAAACAAGTATAAAGAACAACAAGGAAGACAGCGACGAAGAACAACAACAACAAACAACAAGCAACAAGAAAAATTTTACAATATCATCTTAATATAAAAGCCACCAGTGAATAAGAAAAAGTGCCGGTTAATAAGCTGGATCTTCTCAAAAAGTGTGTGAAAATAATCAAACCTTTGCAAGGCCCGGAATAGAATCTGGGGTTCTGCTAGACAGCCGGAAATCAAATTACTTGAAGTAAACTGTACACACAAATCTAGCACTTTTTCCTTTGTGGAATACCTTTAAATCACACGTTAATGAGCGTTTGGAAAATGGTTTAATTAAGTGCCGGCTCAGATGTTTTCAAATTCAAATCCAGCAAAAAAATTGAAATATTCAGTCATTTAAAATTTTATATCCAAATATATCTAGGCCCAATCCCATGCAGTCTTTGTGGGCTCTCACCTCATCATTGGCTTCCCGCAACCTTGACACAGCATAATGCCTAACAGCTCTGTTGGTAAACTGTGATGACAACAGTTCCAGGGCATCTTCAACATCCATCGGCGTCCACTTTCCAAGCAAATCTAACGCCTAAAAAACAACTTTATTTGATTACAATAAATATGAAGTCACTCTAAGTGTGAAAAATCCGATTGAATCACATCACAGATTGAATAAAACATTTGGAGATTTTTTGGAGGAGATTTGAGGGAGGAGATAGGTTTTGCAAATGCAGTTTTTTAAAAAAAATTTGAGTTTGGGGGAATTTTAGTGAAGTTTAAAAATTGATCTGGAGTTAATATTTGATAGAAAACCGCCAAACCGTCCCCTAACCAATCTACACTTTCGCATGGTCTGGAGGGACGGTTTGGCAATTATCCCCAAAATTCATCTAACTCAAATACTTCTTTCAACCCCTTCACTATCCACCATAATTTAGGGTAGAGAGTCCCCTTAAGAAGCTAGCGACAACTCATCCATCAAAACTATAATTCAGACGAATCCTTTCTGATGTCACTCCCTATCATACAACAAAACACTATGCAACATTCAAAACGCAAATAAAAAAGGAAATTAACATCTGAGTTCAAGTTTAAAGTTCAAGTTTCAAGTTTATTAAGAAAAATTAATACATACAAGAAATGACATACTAACACTGCTCGCAGTTACCAATTAACGTACAATACATTGAAATAAAAAAAAAAATTGCAAACATAAGTACAAATAATTGAATATTGACCAGTACATAACATTCGGGAAAGACGAAGATTCACAGTATTGGAGAATTACACAGATTACATGAGAAGCTAGAAGAATAACACAGCCTGCACTCATTAGATCTCGGAGATAAATCTTAAAATTTGAGAAGGCTTTTCAAAAGAACAAAGTAATGAGTTTGTACAAACACCTTATATTAAAACTCAGACGTTTTTAACATAAAGGTTGCAAATAAACGGTTGAAATTAACACATGCGGAATACTGACAATTTTGTTTTCACTTTTTCAATTAAAACATTATGTGTATCTATAAACAAACATATACATATAGCTAATGGTGATTATTGACAAATAGTAAAAAAAATCTAGTATCTAATAACAATCAATGAAAGAAGTTACAAATATCTGTTTAAAGTTTCTTTTAGAAATCTTCAGAACAAAAAATGTGTGTTTAGCTTCCTTCTAATCATACTGCTTATAAAGGGCTCCACCATTTCCCAATAATACTAACCTAAAACACTACTTTGATTCCATATCAACAGCTCATATTATGAATATTCTTCGCATTTTCAATCGGTTTAAATTTTTTGCGTGCCGCCATCTCGAATAGACAAATTTCACAGTTCCTGAAAGGTAATCAAGCTTCTACATGAAAACGAGACGAAGGTTGACCTGGCACAGTTATAGAAGTGGAAATAATAAAAATGCTAATACGTTTCTTTCTTACAATAATTTTTTCCACTTCTCTGACTGTGATAAGTCAACCTTCGCATTGGTTTCATGTAGAGGCTTGGTTACTTTTCAGGAACTTTGAAATGGTCAATTGTTAAGACTCTTGGATGCAGTGCGAGGCCCCCATTCATTCACTGCTACTGAATAGAGAGGAGACTGGTATTGCAACGACCGGAAAAAAAGAACGAGCTAATTTATTTTTCAAGCTAATTTATTTAAAAAGAGTAATCATAGAGACTTGAGACTAAATATTTCTAAGTAATGCTGTCTGTCCGTCTACATATGGAAAAAGCCACTGATTACTGATATCCAACCTGTTTGGCCTCCTGTGGCTGACTCCAATCCACACATTTTAGAAACTTGGTGAGTGCCTTGAAAAACAATGTTGAGTTTTAGTTAATGTTAAGTAGCAGAGCTTTACATAACAAACAAAATAACAAGCACACACTAAACTAAACATTGAGAAAGATGATCAACTGAAAATACACAAAGTGCTATTAACCATTCACTTTTTCAGTTTTTGTTTTCAAGCATTTATCATAAATTGATATGAAATTACATAAACGTTGGTCCACTTATGCACAAAATGTTCCTGATAAACTATCAGGTGAATATCTAATGAAAAATGTTTTAAGACAGCGCGAACCAAAATAATGAAGTTCTTTGGTATTTTACATGCGATAGCATGTTTAGCCCAAATTTTTCAAGTTTCAATCCATATCCATCCTTGCCATCCGTATCAACAAATGACAGGAAGCAGAATAAATGTCAACAGGGTCAGGCAAATAGATAATTATTGACTGTTAAAATTTAACGCCTGTTATTGAAACTAGCCGTTAAATGAATGCCCCCTCACCCGCTGCCTCAAATATAGAACATGGTTGAGTTACAAGTATCTAAATGGAGAGTTGAAACTTAAGTATAATAAACATGAACATTGTTCCTCAGTCCTCAATTTTTATGAGCTCTGCTTGTTGGAAGCTGGCAACCAGAGAAGTTTTCATCGATTACATCGTCAACCATAGCGCTTTGATATTAAATGTAAACAGCAGCGAAACAATAACTTTTAGGTTCTACCCTTTTATCAAAATGTTTTACTTCTAGCCACGTATTTTTTACAATCATTGATTCATCGGCAAACATCGTACAACAGTTGTAGCTACGCAAACATTTTAACAGAAGTATATATAAAGTACTAACCAATTCGCGAAGAGAAAATGGCGGACAAAACACTGTGATCTGCTGCTGTTTTCTCATTTTTATCGTCGTGAAAAACAGCTAAATTACTTTTTTTTCCGAAAGGTTATTGTGTGTTACTTAGTATACTACAAAATGTAAATGTCTAATATTATATTCACATGTACAAATATGTACAGACGATAAAATTATGTTAAAATAGTTCAGTATTTTCAGCCGTTAAACTTGAACGCCATGTAATAAAGTCGGCCGTTAAAACACCAACTCGAAACGTTATTTAACGGCTTAATTAATAAAAAACCTAGACCTTATTTTTGCAATTCAGTTGTGCAAGACATATTTTGGATTTTATAAAAATGCAAAAATAGCATGACCTGTACCTTTTAAATTAGGACATTAGACTAACAACTTAATGTTCCTAACTATGGAAAGTGTGGTGAATGAAAGGCCAACCCCTATCAGAGGCTAGGAATTGGACTCCGGGTCTCCCACTTGGCAGTCAGGGATCTTCCCAAACGACCCAAGTTCGCTTGTGTTATCTGGACAAATCCAGGTCAAACATTCTAAGTATTACACAACATGGAGTGACATTCTGTGCGTTTGCCTTTTATCGGAGCGGTTACTATTTTCAATATCTAACCAGTTTAACTAGTATAGCCAGTGCTATAGTCAAAACGTTTCTTTACAATAAGATAACTTGTCACTATCAAGTAAAAAAGTTCTTTTGACCATACTGAAGCGTTTGAGAGATGCAGTACATATACATGTCAACGGTAAGAAAATAATTTGTTGTGATTTCTTTGAGATTGATCATCACAGTTCATTCCCTGAACCACCTCGTAAAAGAAGGCAGATTCGAAAACGAAAAAAAAGGAGCAAATCATTGACCTCTAACCTTTTCGACTTATTCAGTGCTACTGTAGTTTTAGTTTCAAAATAACAAGTTTACCTTTTTCTGATTTGTTAGGTAAAACCTGAACTGCCAAACCAGATCTTTTTCCTCTGAAGTGAGCACTTTAGTAGACGGATAACCAACAATTTGCTACAAATCCAAACAAACAGTTAATTTTATTTCTACTATTTAACAATTAGACACCTAGGAGTCAATAGCCCATAAGACCGTAGGCCGAATGGGCTATTGAAACTCGTAGTCCATGAGGCCAAGCGGTCTAATTGTTTTAGTATGAACCTACTAATCGGTAAAAAAGGATGTACAAATTAAATTATTAATGAGATTCTCTGATATTATAAGCAAAACAGGCTCGTTACTACTTTGATTCGCCATTTTTTCTCTACTAGTAGGCTATCACAAATAGACCTCTAGTAGAGTAGCCAATCAGAATGCAGGATGCGTGTAAATCGTAAATGGTCTCAAAACAGCCCCAGATAAAATAGCTGCTAACACCTAGGCTTCCCGTAATTTGTGGTAGATTTTAGGGGGATATAGTATGTAGTATTAGCAGAAATATGATTATTTTTGCAGCCACAGCACACAAGCATTACGAGTTTACTGTTTTTGTGGCTATCTGCTTCATATCAGAAGCTACTATGTCACGACCCGTGTCCGTCCATCCGTCTGTCTGTCTGTATGAGTGAAGTCGTACACGCTGCTTTACATATAATATAAATTTCCGAGGGGTTGTTGTAGTGTCTTATGTAGCTCAATAGGTAAGGCGCACGCCTCGCGATCGTTACGTCGCTGGTTGGAAACTGGGTGGCTTACCTTATTTTTTCTTTTTTTTCCTCTTCTCATTTTTTTTCTTCTCTTATGTTTGTTCCCTCGTTTTTTTTCCCCCTTATTTTTGTTACATTTTAACAAAAAAATATTAGGTGTGATTTTATTAGTTCTATAAAAAATACATACATTTGCTCAAAAATAGTTAAATCAAGCGATAAAGCATAACCTAAAGTAGAGGTGGCTTTGAAAATAGACATATTAAATCATGTAGGGCTATAGATTGAAATACTTTCGCAGCCTTAAAACTAGTTTGAAGAAGCAGTAGCCACATGCAGTCCTCGACTACCTATTTTTTATTATTTTATGTGGATCATTGGTAGTGCATGTTTAAGCTATGTCGTTTTGATGAGACCAAAGAAAGCCGAAAGAGCTGAGCATGGCGGGTAAAACGTAGGCTTAAAACAACTATCCCCTCCCCTTTGGAGGATAGTTGTTAATTATCATTCGATGGAAATTTTCTTTCTTTCTCACTTGCGCAAGGGCCACAACGTGACCTAGAAATAATTGCTAACAAATATGACTCTGCTCATGCGCATTACCGTCTGGCGAAGTTTAGCCGCAAATATGACACTACTCCTGCATAGTTTCGGGACTGAAAGAGGCAGCGCCGCGTTATTAGTGCGCATGTCCTATGTACACTTCATTCTGAGATTATCTTAACATATTGGGGACTCATGTTGGCATAGTGGTCATCAGTCGTGCCTCCCACCTCTACGACCCGGGATCGATTCCTGGGCTCCGCATGTGGGCTGAGATTTGTCGATCTCAATCTGACTCCAAGGGTTTTTCTCCGGGTGCTCCGGTTTTCCTCCGCAAATTCGACTTTCACTCCAAGATCTGAGCCGTCGAGCTATTAAACATTAGCCTCTGGCTAGGAAGAATGGGCAACCACTTCCTTCGCAATAGACGTTAAATAAAGTATGGATTTGTAGCCATCTACAGGGGCTGGGAGATAAGAAGGCCACTTACAGCTTGAGTTTATAAACACATCGGTCCAAAATATCCATTAGCCCAGGTAGCTGGCTATCAGGCATCTTTAGAAAGTGCTTGAATGTTTAAGTAATGGGGCTTTTAGTGCCTCGTCAAGGTGCTGCCCATTTCCCCGGGTGCTTGCTTGGAGGGTACCCTGTTGCTCAGCTGGGGAAAAAAGAACATTTTAAACAGTCTTCAACAGAATTACTCAAGTCCATTATAGTATCACTCGACTTGTTCTCTTTTAACTGGGAAAAACAATTTTAATTTAATTTTATCCTTTTTTTTGGAATAATCACAGAACTCAAAAGTAAACAATTTGGCACAAAGGGGTCAGAAAAAGGCAAAATGTTGGTCATAGTGATAAATAAAGTAAAAACACCTTGAGAAATGTCCATATACACCTGTCGATACAGTAAATCTTTCACATTTAATGTTTTTAATGCCTGAGGGATACAATTTGGTTGTCTCCTTTTGAGTTCTCTCAATATGGTGCTTAATAGCCTCTTGCTTATTGACTCTGTCAGGAAACTTAACTCTGAGAGCTGAGTGGTGCCGAGGTATTTACATTGTAAGTATCATATACTAGCTACAACTGTGACATCTCTTTTTCCTTGGCCATAGCAAATAAGAATTCTTTCATCCCCTGTACATAGCCTGTTGAAAGGCGGAGATGCCAAAAAGTTGAAATTGAGCCGGTAATTCCTAGTCAAACCTTGTATCACAGGAGGCAGTTCTGGCTTTCATGGAAGAGGGATTTTCAAATAAAGAGACTTTGACAAGGCAGTGATGCTTTTTTGTTCATAATTAGCAGGTGTCACAGGGAGTGAAAAATCATTAAGATCTTTGAAAGTAAAAGTCTAAAAACACAATTTTGTTAATAAAAGTATCTGCAGTCAAAAGCCGATAATTAAGAATTAATGATTAATTTGGCAAAATTATATCTCAACTTGAGATGCTTTGTAAATGTTCGTGTTGCAATTCCCTGGATCATCATATGATAAAATTACAAAGTAACGTCCCATGAAGACTTTTTCATAACTCATTGTTACGTTATTATGACATATTTCAAAGCATGACAAGAAATTGATTTGCATTATACAAAATACTACGACGGTTTGAGTTTCTTTTAGCAAGTGTATGTGCAACATGTGAAATTAACTTATTCTTCGACGCTTTCGGGAAGCGAGAGGGGAGGAATGTGGTATTACCGCAACCCTGGTAGGAACGGACCCTGTTATCAATCGTTTTTTCAACTGGATGAATTCTCTACTTATTCGAGGTACAGCGATAGGCCTGTGTTCAAAGCAGCTGTCCTTAAAGTGCACCAAACAAAGTACAGCCGAGTTTGAAGGCTTAAATTCCTTTCGATAAGTTTGGAGAAGTTTTGTTCATTTCTGGTGAACGACTTTACTTTTTCTGGAAATAATGCATCGACACACCCAATGTGTAAGTATTATTTTGCAGCTTACATTGTTAGGCGCCCTAGCTACGCAATAGCTTTCACCTTTTTTCCCTTTCTTCTTACTCTGGGCCGTCATGGCGTTTGCGTGTCACAGTTTACTACGTCATAGCACGTGACGTAATTTGTTTTGGCCGAGCGCGGAAAGGAACCATTTTTGAACCGCCAAATTCGATTTTCATTGGCAAAAAAGGTAAGAGAAAAGTAGCAGGCAACTCAAATCGAGCAATTCTGAGTTAAAACGTGGTAAATTAACTTGAGCTCAAAAAAAATTGTTTCATAGGCACTTTAAAGCCATTTTGAAAGCACTTTTAAATAATTGTACTTCCCATGAATGGAAAATTGCACTTAAAATTTGTTTTTCAAATTGCACTTGTTTGTTTTTCTGAAATTGTAATGATTAAGTTGGTAATAGGAATTCGTGTCGCCCAATTCAGTCTGTAATCATACTCGTGATTTAACGGATCAAATTAATGACTCGTATGATTAAGGACCGAATTGGACTCCACTGACTCCTATTACCATTATAAATAAATCATTAATAGTATTGTTATCATATCCTTTTTGTAATTTTGATGCATACTCATAAGGGCATCTGATTGTAATTAGGCATAATGTTAATGTTTATCTTTCTAACACAGTTGTGCCAGTGCTGGAATATCTGCTTGCTAAGAAAGAGCTGAGCAATCATGAAGTTCTTATAAATACCACTGAAGTCTTTTTCGCTGGGGTTGACACGGTAAGATAGAGAGTTTGTAGTTAGTGAATTAGTTCAGTGGTCATTAAACCATTTGGCTTTCAAGCTTATTGCTGGTCAAACCATTTGGTAATAGAACCATTTGGTGGGCGAACTATTGGCGGTCAAATAATTTGGTGGTCACAACATTAGGTATTCACACCACTGGAACGTCAAATATTGTGATGGTTAAACCAGTGGATGTTCAAACAACTTAAGGGTCACACCATTGGGTGGTCAAGCAATTTCGTGGTCACACCATTGGGTGGTTAAACAGCTTGGTGGTCACACCGTTGGGAGGTTGAACAACTTGGTGATCACAACGTTGGGTAATCAAACGACTTATTGGTCACACCATTCTGTGGTCAAACAACTTGGTGGTCACACCATTGAGTGGTCAAACAATTTCATGGTCACACCATTGGGTGGTCAAACAACTTGGTGGTCACACCATTGGGTCGTCAAAGAACTTGGTGGTCATACCATTGGGCGTTTAAATAACTTAGTGGCCAAGCCATTTGACTATCAGCTCATTCGCCCGACCATTTATGCCTGATCAATACTACTCAAACCAACCTTGCTAGCCAAGCCGCTTGCTGATCAAATCATTTGATTGTCTAACTATTAGTGTTCAAATATATTGGTGGTCAACCCATTAGGTTGTAAAACCATAAAATGGTCAAAAGTTTGTTTGGTAAAAAAAAACATTTTTTGGTTAAACCATTTGGCGGAAACTTGCTCTTTAAAACATTTGTTAACAGGGCTCGAAATTGCGACCGATACGGTCGCATTTGCGACTAAATTTTTCCAATTGCGACTAAAACTTAAAC
>JAOBAY020080463.1:0-10895 GCA_025331085.2 Zoanthus sociatus
AAACATGACAAAAAGAAAAGAAAAAAAGAAATACATCTCGGGCTTAAATACTTAAGAAGGTGATTGTATAAGTTCAGAATTCGATTAGTGCTGTAATTATATATATCAATGTCTAAATAATCATCACCTGTTTCAAATATTTCAATCAGAGCTCGAGTATTTCTGATTTCAATTCTAAGATAAGGTTTGTTAAGTATTATTAATGCAATTGGAAGCTAGACTATTCCAAATTTTAGTACCCATAAATGCAAACGAACGTCTTATTTGCTCACTATTTATATTCTTATGTTCAATTCGGGGGCTGAAATTTCAACCAAGCTTGTACTTGCTGAAGTAAAATTTCAAACCCGTCCCAGATTTGGACTCAACCTGGGTTGAAAATTTTGCCAGGAAGTCTGAGAAAGTCGCGCATTTGATAATTAGCCCGGTTAACGGGGCTGAGTTCAACCCCGGGATTGAAAAAACTCCATGTAATTGACCTATTAAACGACGTAAAAGAAAAACACTAGAAATTGTATTTTTCATAGTTTTTATAAAAACGTTAAAGCGTAAAATATATCAAAAGTTATAATAGATTAATAAAGATTTAGCTAAGCGCTCGCTTACAAAGTCATGAATATTCAACTACAAGTTACAGTAACAGAACTAGAAAATGTTTCCTTTACAACAAACGACTCAAAATATGCCGTATAACTTGTAATAAAATATGCGTTACTTTGTTAAATGTACACGTACTTGATGAATGATGTATATGGTATTTAGTCCGCGATAAGTGATTTCTTTTTTATCTAATTTCCAAGTGATCCTTTTGCCTCCAAGGCAGCACAAAAGTTACCTATCATATAGACTAGAAAATATGGATATTTGCAATTTGGGGTTGTTCTGTTTGAGGTCTCCTGCGACGAGATTCGCAGTTCTTAACAAAGCAAGCTAAGTTAAAATTGTTTTGAATAATTGTTTGTGATATATGGTTTTGGTTTTCATTGGTTTACATTCAACACGGTTTGTTACATGCGGTTTGCATGCTAAGCAGTCCCGCTGTTTTCCTTTGTATAATGTTTTGATTTAACATTTTATCAGTAGCGGGCATTTCCCAGAAAAAATAAACATCAAACAAACCTCGACTGAGTTTAAAGTACTAATAGGTAACATTTTTGTTAATTCGCTCTGTAATAACTTAGCCTTTACACTCAATAACCGGGCTTAAAAACATGTGCTGAAGCTTTTTTGCTTTGTTTGGTAACTTTGTTTCAGAGCTTAAAATCCAGGTGTTTCATAAAAATTTAATAAGGTTTTGTAATAATCATTGAAGTATTCTTACATGCAGTCTATTGGTAGTATTGCAATTCGCTATTTTAGTTCTGTTTCATTTACATATTGTGTTTGATGCAACACCGTTTTTACAATTCTCAGAGAAAATAAGAACTAATAACTGGTTAAAGAAGTGTTCACAGAAATATCTTAAACCGCAACCTGTTTAAAGTTTAAAAGTATTTTGAGGATTTGTGAGTAAACATATTTTGCATTTACTGATTTGAATGAAGGCAGCAAAGTTTAGTTGACTTTTTGTGTAAAATTACTTAATAATTTCAACATTCTGTTTATATATTTTGAGGCTGAGAAGATTCATTGAGAGGCACTGAGAACTGAAGAACCTGCCAAAAATCTTAGGCCAGTTAGCGAATGTGAAAAGATATCGGCGAAGGATCACCAGTAGTTTACCTTATGTGGTGGATTGTAAAGGAACACGTATTGAAAACAAAAACCTCTTACACGCATGCAAGTAGAAACATACATTACTGCAGATAATAAAACAATTTATTTGACGAATAATGAATTTAATTTCTTTTCCGAAAGAGTTTAGAATGTTTTAGAAATGACGCTGTGGGGTAGGGGGCGGGGTATTTTGTGGTTGATCGGATTGTGGGAAGGGTTCCTAAGTTTATAAACATGGCGGCTAGTTAGAGAGCAGAAGAGATCATATCAATTTGTTGTGCTAATTATGACACAGCAACATGAAGCCTACGGAAAAAAGTGGCTGGAAGTGTTGGCATACAGTAAACCTTGTACTAGCCTTGGGAACTGTTTGCTATTGGAATACTCTGTCCGCAGGCTTTGTGTACGATGACAGGTTTGTTAATCGAGACATTTCCAAACATGCTGTGTGTTTTCATTTTTTAAAAACCCTAACAAAATTAGCTTTATAAATCTAGCGTCTGTCAAGTGTGATTGTATACCTATGGCGAAGCGTAAAATTTAAGAATTTCTTAAACCTGCCACTGTTTTCTTATTTTAATTTGAGTGTATTTTCGCGACTAAGTTTATATTAATTTATTTAGTAAAATTAGCTATATTTTAAAACCTTCCCAGCTTGGGACATACATACACATATAAAGGGAAACGTGTACCCAAAGAAAAAAATGTTCCCAAGATAATTTTGTATTGGCTTAAACGGGTTGCGTGACTGATCGGAGAGTGATTTATTTTCTGCTTATCTTGGGCTATCTATATTTTTTTCGGAACTCGCTTGATAATCGAATTTAAAGTTCACCTGCGTTTTAGTTATACTGTTTAATGCTGCCAAATTTATGAACTGTGGCATTCTACCTTCGCCAAAACTAGCTAGGTCAAATGGGAATTGGCTAATAATTTTATAACGATTTAACTCTGCGAAAAGAACGATTTTTAAATCAATTCATTTTTAAATTTTTAAACGATTTTTAAAAACACAATGGAAAAAAGAACTTTTAAAATTTATGCAAAGTGCTATGATTTTCGGATATTAAATATTAACGAGATTATGTGATAGAATACATCCATTATATAAAAATATATATACATTTTTAAGGTATTATTTATATTAATGTAAAGCTTACTAGTTATTGCATAATATCCAAATAATGATAGCTATAGTATAGATAGATCCATAGATAGATAGAGTGACAGAAAGAGAGGCGAAAAGAGAGAAAGTTAGATAAATAGATAGATATGTAGGAAGTACAAAAACCTAGACATAGTTATATAAAATATATTTACTATCATGTAAACATTTGATGTCAAAGTGTAGTTTATACAGAGATATTTAGTGTGGATTTGAATCAGGCTTTGAGTAGGCATGGTTGGTACAGTTCATGAGATCCGTGCCTTGTAACCACAAGGTCCCAAGTTTGATCTTCGGCTTTGCTTAGATTTAAATGATTGTGTGATCTTCTTTTCTGCCTAAGGGAGATATTCTTTTTTTTTACAACTGCGATTCTTGTTTTAAAAAAAGGAAAATAAAGAAAGTTTATAAATGAATTCCCGATGGGTGATGTGACGATAAAGACTTTGTGCAGCCCCGATTAACATTATAGAGTGCCAACTGTAATTGAGGATAGAGGTCAATCAATAAAACTAGAAAACCAAACAGAACATTGGAAAACTTTGCCTTTTTTATTTTTGAAGAGAGGCCTTTTTGTACTTTGGCATTTTTTTCAAAGCCCGTTATTTTATTGCAAAATCTTTTTCAAGACCCAGCATTTTTTAGCAAAAGAATTACAAGACCCTGTCTGTTTTTACATGACCCGGTCATCCCAATAAATAATAAATCCTCCCTAAGCTAACTCAGCAGGGTAGGTAAATGAGTACCAGCACTGCTGAGAGCTAACTTGCAATGGATCAATGCCCCATTCAAGGGGAGTTGAAGATTCTCATTTGTGTAACACTACAGCTACCGGAGATAAGCCACCTGACTAGTGAAGGATTTAGGTGTGAGTCAGAGTCATGGGTGTAGTTGTTGCATAGTTGGTAAGATCTCTGCCTTCAAACCACAGGAAGCAGTGCCTCCTGACCCCCAATTCTACCACCCAATGTGTCAATGTGTTTTCCTACAAGAAAAACATTAAAAAAATTTTGTTTGGTTCTTGTAGCTGGATAATCAAAATTATTGTTTTTAATGGCATTATTTGTGTTGTTTTTTTCAGAACCTAAGGTTTTGTTTTTGGTCTGAAGACTTGTTTTAGCAGTGTAATGGCAGATATGATGACCATTCATAATAGTTAACTGTTTTTCAAAATAGTTTGTTCTTAAATATAATGTTTAGCTAGATTTTAAAACAAAGGAGGCACAAAAAAAATGAAAATCACCCAATATCACTTAATATCATTATCACTGACACAACTTAAAAACTCATAGTAATTTGTTTGTAGAGGGTCTAGATATTATCAAACTCATAATGAATCTTAAAACAATTGCCACAGTTTTAATACTATACATGTTTGCCATCATCAATAATAAATACAGCACGAATAGGAAGTGAGTTATAAGTTATAAGAAAAAGTAAATTGCACAGAGTTATGTGTGATCTTGTTTTCATGGCATCGCAGAGAAGTATGATTGTATCATAGTAATTTAATCGATAACCTGCAAACACACTGCAATAACAGTTTTTTCTTTCTGAAATGTATCTCGGGTACTTTTCCAAGTAATTGAAATGCAGAAAAAAGGGCTAAAAGGAACTTAAGACCTTAACCCTAACTTAATCCTAACCCTAAACCCCTAGCCCTATCCTCAACTTAAACCCTCACCCCTCACCCCTAACTCTAAACCCCTAACACTATCCTAACCCTACACCCCTAACCCTTAACCCCTATCCCTCAACCTTCACCCCTAACACTGACATTTTGAGCTTTGAATCCTTCCATCGCAACCTATTTTGCCATATTGCTTTGTCTCTAGCTGGTTACATTTGTGAAAAATAACAGTAACTGAGGGTTTAACATTGAGAATTTTTAATGATTTTATTCCAGTCGTGCTGTACAGAAGAATTCAGATTTGCTTCCAAGTACTCCATGGTCAAACATTTTATTCAATGATTTCTGGGGCACTCCACTGACACACAGCGGTAGTCACAAGTCATACCGACCAGTTTGTGTTGCTTCATTTCGGATCAATTATTACATCGGTGGCCTTAATCCTAGAGGTTATCACATTGTAAATATTGTACTCCATTGTGCTGTGAGTTGTTTGGTGGTGTTATTAGCATATGAGCTGCTTGGTTACAGTCGCCATTTGCCGTCACTTGTCACTGGAACTTTTTTTGCTGTTCATCCCATTCATACAGGTATAAATAAAAATATTATAGTTATATATAATTTTAGTAGAAATCTAGCCACTATCTATGGCATATACTGCAATCTGATTGGCTACCGTACTCACTATATATCAGGGGATAGATGTGTCAGCGGGATGTGAACAAGTAATCCAATATGGTGTCCCTTTCCCGCTTGACGTTTCGGAAGAGGTTTTTGTAAAAACGTTATTATTCAAAACGCAATCCCAGAGAAAACAAAAATTTTAAGAAAATACGGTATAAAATGTAAAGAAAAAAAAAGTTATAAATTTGTATCACCATCAACATGACAGTTTCACTTGACAAATAGTCACGTAAATAGTCGCTGGTGTATCATCAACATTGGCCGCTTTTAATCAATCAATCCCATTTTGATCCAGGTTTATCCCCGTAAACAGGGATGGCCGGATTTACCCCACTTTGGTAGCAATTTCTCCAACTCCCACTCTCCATCTTGCTTGATTTATGGCATTCTTTTTCTTTAAACGGACACCCTTGCTCTTCTTCTCCACTTGCGTCTTCCACGTTTTCTTTGGTCGTCCTCGCTTCCTCTTGCCGTTCCTTTCAAACTCAAACGCTTTTCTCAAAACATGCCCATCATCCCTCCTCAACACATGCCCGTACCATCTGACTCCATTGGCTTTTGCCATCTGAACAACTGTTTCCTTCAATCCCAACATCTCCATTAGGTCCTCTGCCCTCTTTATCTCCATCAGTTTTGCACCAAACATTGCTCTCACCATTGCTCTCTCGGTCCCAAAATTGCCATTTCATTTTCCTTCAAACACCATGTCTCACTCCCATATAACATCGCCGTCGCCGATCTTACAAAACAACATTGATTAACCATTCCTTTCATCTTAAGCGAGAACCTTTTTGAGTTCAGCAACTCTCCACATTCCTTGAATTTCACCCACCCAATGCTTGCTCTTGCTGTCATAGGTGCCTCGCAACCACCACTTGCATTCACCCAATCCCCCAAATAACAGAAAGCTCTCATCGTTTCCACCTCTTCACTCAACTCCACCACTGGTTTCACTAACCCATCAACTTGCTTCTTGCTTCTACCACACACAATTTAATGTCTCCCCAACCTCGGGGTCACTCTCTTTACTTTCGCACATCCGCCATGTAACCATTTCCCACATTTCACACACAACACTGAATTTGCCATTACTCGCTTCCCACAAATGCCACATGGATCTATCTTACTTACAGTCACTTCACCTTCTGCACCACTCACTAACACTTAATATTGTCTTCCTGAAGTTCACCTTCAGCCCCTTGCTCTTGAATGCCTCCTTCCATTTCCAGAGCTTCTCCCTCAGTCCCTCCATCGTTTTGTTTGTCAGAAACTAAGTCATCCACATACAACATCTCACTCATTGCTTCTCACACTCTCAGTAACCACATCAACCACAATCGCAAAAACCAATGGTGACAAAATGGATCCCTGGTGCACACCAACTTTCGCCTCAAACTCTTCTTATAAGGTAATGGTAACTGGACTATTTGTTTCTGTTAAGAATGAAATTACAATAGATTATGGTGCTGTCAAAGGAGAGTCAATGATTCCCTCAGTTCAGAAACTGGAGATAAAGTAGACCCATGAACCATACTAAATTTAGCTAGAAGTAAAAGGAAAATATATTTAACATCTAAACACTTATTAGATAACAATGGTTTAACTAACCTAAAGTCTGAAATGTCAATTTTTTAACAAAATTCTTTTTACTACAATGTAAAAGTTATAAATCTATAAAACTGTTTCTTTAAGAGCACCATTGCATCATTACAGTTATAATCTATAATTGATCATAGTAATATTTGGTATATACAAATACTGCCAAACTTTTATGTTTTAAAACTTTAACTTGATTATAAAAATAGGAGGACTTTGAAGAATACTCTTAATCTTAAGTCGCTGAATGTTATTGTATTAAAATTGCACAAGAGGTACCTTTGCATTTCTTCTTAGTGATGTACAGAGTTTTTTCACCTCTTCCACAGTTGGGTCCAGACTTTGCTTGTATCTTGCCTATAGTATCAATCAACCTATCAATTAAATAATTGTAATGCCAACAACAGAGAAACAGCTGCAAACTTAATTAAAATAAAACAAAGATAAAACTAGGTAATACCCCAACTTTTAATCAATCTGAATCTTGTTAACTGACTGTTTCCTCAGCCTTAAGAGCTAGTGAGAATAACTACAAATATACAAGAACTATAATGCTTTTGCAGAATATCAGTCCACTAACTGACACAAATTTAAAACTGCGGCCATAAAATGTTTATACACCTTTTGTTTAAATAGTATAATTTCATGGGTAAATTTAAAACAAAAGAAAAAAATATAAAACAATAACTAATGAAAACCTTAAAATACCATTCTATTCCTGGTTATGTCATCCAAGTAGAAGCTTGTTTACACTTCATTATATAATGTGATTACCAATTATGTTGTTTACTCTTAATAAAATGATTGACATTTGACAGAGATGAAATGAACATGAAAAACAAGTTGGATGGCCTACCCTTGGTTGCCATCTCTCATATTGTTCTTGTAATTTGTTTCCACACGCTTCAAGGGCTTTTTGAGGGCTCATTGACAAAGGATCTGAAATACAGAATAATTATTTACTAAGCAAGTAAATCTTAAAAGTGATCAGTTTGGAAATCTATGTGCTAGCCAGAGAAATCCTTGCAACAACAGCCATGATCGGGGCAGAAAATCAAGAAAAAGTAGATATTAACTTTTTTGTAATCACTAACTGATGCAGTTTAAAACACACGTTTGAGATTAATGATTGAAACATCTTATCTCCAGCATGATCCCTCAATGTCCTTAGATTCAACTGAATGTTTACAATTTATTAAAAAGAGTCAGATCTGGAAATATAAAATGTTTGGATGGATAAAGAAGGTCAAACAACAAAAGCCAGAATGGTTTAACTAAATTTCTTTATTCATTCTGAAGAAACGAAAACACTAAAAGCCAAAACTACCAATATGTTTCACGTTCATGTCAATTCTTTCCTATAGCTGCTTTAGCTTATTAATCCATTTTTTCTAAGAAGCAGTAAATTTTGCTGCAGCTCATTGTTCTTAATTTTTTTAGCTGCTTCAGCCTCAACTTGTTCTTAATTTTGTTCTTATTTCTGTGAGCGATTTGAAATATCAAATCAAAACAAAAACGACGAGGCACTGAAAAATAATGCTGATCATCTGTATTTTGATCTCCGTATATTTACCAACAATCGATGACAAATTTAGTTGGAACGGTAATTAATAATATCAAAACTATTACAAGGTTTACATTACTGGCAATTAAAAATCCCCCCTCCCCCTTAAACATCAATGTTGAGGTTGAAGGGTTCACCAATGGTTGCTAGTTGAGGCCCGTGGGAATTTACTAGCAACTTTTCAACATTGCGTGGGGGGGAGGGGGGTTTAAGTTTAACACAAAATGGGACAAATTGATAATATTTTGAGACATGTGCAAATCGTTCCAACAATTATGGCAACGATTGAAGGTTACTGACCACTAAGCACAGGTCAATTTCTTTGTCGCCTGATGATTTTACAACATTCAGTAAAGTTTCAACTAGAAACATTTTTACTTTTTTTCAGCCTCAGCCTGAACTTGTTCTAAAATTGTTCTTAATTTTTGGCCAATCTGAGCCTCCTTGTTCTTCATTTTTGGTTAATCTGAGCTTTGTTGCTCTTATAAAGTTGTTCTTATAAAAAAGTGTGTATTAGTTTATATACATATACTGGAAAATTGAAAAGGTTAATGTCAAAAATCAATTTGAAATTAGAATTTTCATTCCTTTAAACGAAAGCCCATAAAATTTCTGTTACGGTGCATACTATTGTTTAATCATGCAAACTAACCCTTAACCAGACCCTAACTTCTATTAATGGTAATTCAAGGGATGAAACTGCACACATGAATAAATAAGTACACTCCAGTAAGGAAATTATCCTTGAATGCCTAAGGTCCAGCTACTTTTTTTATCACTTTATTTTATATACTTTTAAATTCAGAGAGTTTAAATCTAAAACTGAAATAAAAATTCCCATTCCTTTCAAAATATAACGCAGCCGTCCGCTGCTAATTCGATTTTAATTCTCGTATTTTTCAGTTTTTAGTTTGTAATGTATCGGTCTTTGCCTTTGGGGATGAATTGTGAAATATCGAATTACCCACAGTGCCGTATATACGGCAAAATCGACGGCTTCTAGCGACTGACTCTCAATAAAGTTTTCTTCCGTTCCTTTACAGTTGAAGATTCTGCCACTTCTAAAGCCAGACGGTGTCGCCGTGGTCAAGCAAATTTAGAAAAAAAACAGAAATAGTTACGAATTACGCAATGAAAACCGAACTGCATCACGCAATGACTGGAGCGGCATTCACACTCGAGTGTTGATTTGTTATCAAAACAAGTGGAAGAACAATTAAAAATGAATGCAGTCTTATTTATACGTAAAACTACGTATCTACTGTACAACTCAACTAATACTATCATGATTGAATAATATCACACCTTTCTAAAGCTAAATCGATCTTCCCGCTGTTATACATTCCAATGACAATTGTGCAAAACAGCTGAGACTTTGTTTACACAGAATTGTTTTTACTAGTAATCCAAAATCAACTGGGAAGCAAAGTACGGCCATGTGAACTTATAGAAGTAAAACACATATACTCACCTAACCAGCACTCCATTCTAGAGCATGGGTTAGTCTTTACTACATCTGGGGGGTCGACACCAACGTTTAAACAGAGTACTAACGCAACACTTACAGTCTTCATCTGAATGGAAAGAAAAACATAAGATCCCTAAAATGAAATAATGATGTTCAGGCGAGCTACTATACATACTCTCTCTTTCATTCTCCATGTCTGCGCCAGAGGTTTCGATCCTTCAATTCTCTCCTTATGCCGCTTCTTCATAAAACATAAAGGCAGTTGCCAGTCTACTATCTCCCCTTCATCGTCTTCACAAGTTGAGTCATCCGGCTCAGTTTCGTCCGATGTCATAATAAAAACAAGAAAGAACTACAAAATTACATCAAACCGGATCAGAGTTAGACAAATTATTTTCTTTTACCGGCATCTTTCGATTTTAAAATGTTGTTTCCCTTCTAGTCTTAAAACGTGGTTTTCAACTGAACCATCCACTGCGCATGCCAATGTTTTTGTTTACTACATCAATGTTTAGGATATCGCGGGCTTCATTCACGAGTCAGTCATACTTTTGAAATATTTCTCTTTTTGACTTTTATTTTCTAATTTTAAAACAAGCAAAAAATTTATAATCTATTTTAAAACATACAAAGAAGTTTTTTGTTACTTGCTCCAGCATATCTGAAAAATCCTTCTGAAGAACTGACAAGAATTACGTGTCAGCGACTTGTCATTAGCATTTGTCACGATTTATTTTTTAAACACAAAATAAAAGTACAGCTTATCACGAACTTGAATCTTGGTTTGCAGGATTTTTTAAAAAACAAGCCTAACAAATTTTTTTTAAAACTCATTTTTAGTTTAATTTTCAATATTTACAACGCCGATTATTTAATGACTTTTGGTCAAGTTTCGGTATTTGCGATTTGCTTTGAGCAACGCTTGTAAAATCGATTTACTAAAACTAAAAGCAAATTTTGTCTCCGCTGCTGGGGTGTATTTAAATTGTGTTTCTCCAACCGCATAATTTTCGTTAACTTTATAGTTGCATTAGCTCTTGATACTTCCTCTGTTTTGACTAAAGAAGTGAAG
>JAOBAY020080474.1:0-10894 GCA_025331085.2 Zoanthus sociatus
CTAGTTGAAATAAAAAATCTACTAGCCAAAACTGAATTTCTACTAGTCTGTGGCTAGTTGGCTACCGTTAGTGTCGATCCCTGGTCGAGTTTAAAACCGTTTTTCAATGTTTCTAATTTTGTTCCAAAAATGACTTTGTTGTCTCTCAAAAGGTCTGGTAAATCGTCAGAATCAAGAAGTAAACAGATTAAACTCTCGTCGTTCTTTATTTGTTTGTTTTCATTGATTAATTGTTTCAAATGTTCGTCGCTCGCTTTTTACATTTACTATTTACTTATTTTGCTGAAAATTATTTCTACATTTCATTTGTGAAGATTGCAAATTGTAAATTGTATTTTGATCATTTCCAGGTCAATCCGATACTGACGTCGTCGCAGGTAAGGAGGATAGATCTCACTCCAAGAAAAAACGTCGAACCGTCGTATTACCTGCGGAGGCTGAGCTTCCATCGCCTGGATTGGAATATAGGGGAATCAGTGATGAGGAGAACAAAGAGCTTCTTCACGCGCTCACTAAGGCCTTTTACAAGAACGTCAACAGGTATTGAAATGTTAACAGCAAATGTTTTGCTTAAAAGTCAAATTAATGGGAAAGTTGCTCAGCTAAATTCTTCTGGAAAAACTGATTTTTGTTCGTCAACTTTTTGTAACCTTGACCTCCATAACTAGGCGGATCTGGTTGGTGCAGTTGGTAAGACTTCTACATTCCAACCACAGGGGCGCTAGTTTGGTCCCCGGATCTGTTGAAATTTGTATATTTGTATGAACTTCTTTTCGCCTGAGCTAATTCAGCTTTCCGTCCTTCCGGCGTTGGTAAATGAGTACCTACATCTGCTGGGAGCTAACCTGAGATGGATTAGTGTCCGGTGGGGAGCCAAAGACTCTCATCCGCTTAACACTTGAGAAACCGCAGATAATCATCGGCTCCATGGGCCGCTAGGCTTATAAAGGTTTTGGTTAAACCTCCATAACAGTCTAATATTCAAACAGAAAACAACTGAAGTACATTTCCAGACGTAGGAACAAAGTATAACATCTTCCTTTATCTATAAGGAAAAGGTGTAAATTCCATGCACTCGCTTTATCTTTTGAAGATCCGGTCGCCGTACCTGTATAATTCCAATTTCATTCCTGGCAGCTAGCAACTGTCCATTTTTCATTTATTCTCCGAACCCTGACCAAATGAATGTATCCTTGTTTTTTATACCTTACAAATATTCATTTTGCACCAGTAATCAGGATACGAGTAAAGTTCATTTCATATTAATCTCTTTCAGGAGCTTGTATGAACATCACAGATTGTTATTTGCAACGTTGGTCCTCCTTCAATTGAAAGAGAAAACAGGTTCAAGAATCCTTTCTGCCGAAGAATTACAATTACTTTTTAATGGAGGTAGGTTGGGCAATATGAAGCTGTGTCTTCGCCAAAATATTTACTGAATGTGAAGGTTGATGGCTGCATTACTGCAAGAAATCATCATCATAATTACAACAACAGTAAGAAATAGTATTAACAATAGTAACAAAAGTTCTTTACTGGCGCAAAATAACCATACATATTTTAATTCCATGTTACATAAATTTTATACGGGCGTTTCCTTCGATAATGTAATTGTAGTACTACTAATAAAATCCATGATAAAACTGTACTCATTTAGAATACTTGCAATATACGATCTTAATACCAGGTTGTATAACAACAAAAACTTTGGAGGGGGGGGGAGACGTGGGTCAGCTCAAGTTCCACAATACCCATCTAATAATTTGATTGTTCTTACGTAACTAAGCTACGTACGAATGCCTTACAGATTAAAATATTTTGAGTTAACACTAGAACAGTAAATGTTTATTGTATGAAGTATTACATGCATTCGAATATAGCGTCTTAAACCTCTTGCTTTTGGTAAAAATCTTAAATTGTTAATAGAACAAAAATCTACTAGCTTTATGAAATATGATTATCATAGGTAACAGTTAAAAGTTAAGAATATTTCTTTAATGTGACTCCTGCAAAAAAAATAATAATGAAGGCTCCGTACATTTCTGGATTGTAGAAACATCAGGTTCTGTGGGTTTGACTTTATCAGACTTCGACCCGACCCTCTTGCAACCCAACTGGATTCCACAGAGCAATTGGGAATCTGTCTTGGCCGCCTCAACTCTTAAGGGTCCGTTAGACAGTGTGTGTACTCACATTGCCGCCAATCCTGCCAAGTGGAGGGCGTGGTTTGAGCATGAGAAACCTGAGACAGTGCCTTTACCCCTTAACCAGACCAGGTGAGAAGTCCTTAGTCGTTGCATACTTGTTAAAATGCTTAGTGGTTCACTTCAAACTCAAGCAAATGCTTTTGGTAATTAGAGTATACTGATGGCGTATCTAAGAACTGAAGCGTTGAAGCTTCTGCTTTAAATAAAGCAAATGTTAAAAACGTAATTTCCAATAATCATTGATGAATGTATTTTGATAGATAACAGGCTTAACTTGTCAATTATAGGTAAAATCTGCCTAAGCATAATAGAAATTCAGAAAAAGAGTTTTATTACTTTTCTGATACCGTAGAGAGACAATAGAGAGTTTTTGTAACATACAGAAAAGTTAACTGACAAGTTGTTATTTACGAAGTACATCAGCCATTTCTTTACTGTTTCCTGTTTATCCATTTTTAACCATTTTTTTATTCTTTCTTTTTTTATAAATTGCTGCTCATTTTCCCAAAAGGGTACCATAGTGTTTTCTATAATTTTGATATCTTTATATTTTTTATGTTTTTGAATTTAGGATGATTATACTGTAAAAAATGAATTATTGTTATTATATCCGTAAACCTAGATTTTAGATTTGCTTGAAACACTTTTAGAAATTTCCAGTTTTCTCCCACCCCCGTTAATTACGACTCCCCCTTCCCGCCGCAATGTTTAGCAATGTTTTAACTCCCAACTATTAGGACCCTTACTTCTTAAGCATCTAGCAATGTTTCAACCCCCCAAAACTATTAAGATCCCCGCCTATTAAACATTCTAGCAGTGTAAAGTCCCCCAACTATTAGGATCCCCGCTTATTAAACATCTAGCAATGTTTCAACCCCCCAAACTATTAGCACCCCCGTTTATTAAATATCTATCATGTTTCAATTATTAGGATCCCTGTTTATTTGGCACACGATAGTAATGTATATTCTATAATCAATTTGATTTCTTTGAAAATGTGTTTTTAGTTCAGAGCAAGATCAAGAAGAAGGTTTTGATCTTAGCAGCGTTCATCGCTTGTTGTTAATTCGATGCCTGCGACCTGATAGAATGATAGAAGTGATGCGTGGCTTTGTAGCGGAGCAATTTGGTGAACTAGTGGAAACTTCTTCTGTTACATTCAGTCAAATATTGACAAGCATTAGTCACTCTGTCCCCGTGTTTGTGCTGATGCCTACACAATCGACTACAACATCTTCACCACTGACACCATCCATGGATGTGATTAAAAACCTAGCAGCGGTCAGTTACTCATAAAAAATCGTTGACAATCAGTCTACTAATGTTATACCAAAATGTTTGAGAATGTCCTTTCCTCCCAGTATATTATCAGCTGTTTGAAAAGAGGCTTTTATTTTAGTTCGGGAGTACAGTAAAAAAAATTGGAAATTGCTTTCTCATATTCAACCCACTAACCCACCCCCACTAATTTCTAGTTACCTCCCCTTGACGATCCTCCACTACTTACAGCTCTGTGCCACCCTGTTCTTACCTTTTTACCTTACACTTCCACACAGATTGTTTTCTTTTTTTTTTTCAATTTGGTACACACCAAAAACTGAACTACTGACTTTAGGACCAGTTTGATCTGTAGCACGCCTGTTTTTTTAGATATCACTAATTATTGGTTTTAGACTGGTTTGAAAACCCAAACTGTTTTAAAAACATAATTGGTTTGCAAAAAAAAAAACTAATTTGAAAAATCAAACTGGTTTGAAGAAAAGTAAACTGGTTTAAAAACATTAAACCAGAATTAAACCACAACAACTTCTCATCTTCATTGTTGATTAATGCTAGCTTCTTTTTTTTACCGATGTGGGTGTGTATGTCTATTACTCATTTCATTTAGTAGATTTGTCTAGTATTACTTCCACGAGTTACACTGAATGACAGATGCTATCTCCCACTTTTTCTTTAGCCCTTATTTATTTCAATAAATATGTTTCGGATATATAAAATTGAAAAGTTTGATTAATAACAGATCTAAGTGCAGTACCAGGGCCGTATTTTGGATATTTTTGTCTGTGCGGGCAAACTTCGCACATTTTTACGGGGGTCCTTCGTACACAGAGAAACTTTCTAGTTGGACGTTTTGTTTTCACCCCTGAACAGGACGAGACCTTTAAGAAAACAGACCACACTAATGCTTTTTGTTTTAGATTGTCATGATTTATTATGGCATAAACACTATGTTTGTTTTTCATGGCAAGGACAACCATCCACCTTCGCCATATACGGCTGTGAGTGTGATTACGTCGAAATTTATACTCATGATCTGAAAACTGCTGTTTTGACTGAACATCAAAAACCTGATGTCAGACAAAATTACAATGTACGCAGTTCAGTTACCACTTACTTTTATTTTTCTCCTTTTTCGCATGTTAAAGTATAGTAAGAATTGCACTGTACCGAGCTCGGTTAGGCAGCACCAACTAAATTTCTTGTTTAAGATTGTAGAGCTCCTCTCTCTTCATAGAAACAAACTTTGCTAGCTTGCCAAGCCTTGTCAAGTTATATACTCATGTTATATTTTATCCCATACCTTAAAAAATACAACCAATCAGAGGCCTGGAAAGCCATTGCATATTCTGCGGTATCCGATGGGTAGTATTCAAGGAGGTGTATTCCACCCGGCTTTCTCGCCATTACCTCCGAGACTGTCGAAACGGCGCCAAAACTATGTGCATACGTTTCCGAAATGGCGCCAAGGTGGTCGGTTAGCGTTGTGAGAGCTTAAAACGTCAGCAAAAACTGTGGTTCTAGTTCTTCGTTCTCCATGCGGAATGGAAAAAATTAATCATGCAGTTGTTTCTCTTGGGGTACCGTGGAAATGCCACTTGTCACTTGTATTTTCTTCCTATACACACTCGCCTAAAGGCTCGTGTGAATACGGAAAATACAAGTGACGCGTGGTATATTCCACGGTATCCCATTCGAAACCATTGCATAACTACTATGTACTAACGTTTAACGCATTCTGTAATTATTTTTAGACTCAGAACATTCAGTGCCAGTTTATGTCAGTCGGCCAAGGGCAAGAAGGGCTCATCGATGTTGCCTTAGCAACAGCAATACGCACAGACTCTTGGCTTGTTATCGATAAACTTCATCTGGCGGCCTCAAATTGGCTGGTTCAACTATACGTTCGTCTGGCGAGGCTTCATGCACAAGCTGGTAAGTTCAAGAATAAAAGGGAGTTGTTTATTCAGTTTTCTGAATCTTATTACGTAAACCTGTAAAAATCAAACCTAATCTCAACCTAACTGAAGTGGATTATGTAGTTTTGTTAGTTTTATTTAGAATTTTACGATCGTTGTCAAATTTATTAAATAGTAAATTTCACACTGTTTTTTTGCATTCCAGAGTCTTCTCAATCACATTCGCAGTGGCGTATTTTCTTACTAAGCGAACCTAGTGCCCACCTTCCCGTGGCTCTTCTCCTATTTTCACACCAGCTGGCCTGGGACGTGGTGCAGGAGACGTCCTACGAGTCGCTAGGGAACCCCTTAGTGGCTAGTCTCACCGACACTATCATCTATACACTCAAGGTACATTTATTTAATATACCTGTTCAGGCGTTCAATCTCAAACGAATTTTAAAAGTTGTCATATCGTATCTGTTATTCTATTTTATAAATTTTCAAGTAATTCTGGTCCAAATTCATGGCCGTAGCTAGGATTTTTTTCATTATGGGGACAAATCCTCTGAAATCTTAAGACAGCACTAATAATTTAAAAAAAAAATACCGTATTACATTGCTACACAGTCCTGCACAGAGGTGCTATCCATGGAAAAGAAGTATTATAGCATGCATCATTTTATTCCTACTGGTATCAAGTTCTATCTCTCGTTTTTTTAGTTTCCAGTTATTGATTATTCTTCTTTATCTCAAACATCTACTGAAAATTTTTGGGGCAGCTTCCCCTCCTGTTTCAATTTTTTTTCAATTTTCTCTGGAATTGCGTGAACCCTTTATTTTTTTGTGATCTCAATTCACTACGTACCATTTAACTCGTAATTTTAATGGTTTTATTTCCATTTCTTACTTTCTTGTTAATGTTGGTTTTTCGTACTAACATATTATTTTTCTTATTTTTTGTGTCATTGTTTTAAACATAAAATCCTTCTATTTGTGGTTTACTCCAGTGTGTTCCACGTGAATACTGGGACAGACTCCGTGATAACCCACTGGTTGTGCGGACCGCTGTGTTTGGCCTTTGTGTTATCCACAGTATTTTGTGTGTGCGAGAAACGCTTGGTAGCCGCGCCCTTAGCACACGCTATTCCTGGGAAGCTAGTGACCTGGTACGAGCTGTGCACGTCATGCAGGATATACTTCAGAATCAGGATAATGCCCCTGCGGTCCAGCAGCTGACAGACTTTGTTGCAAGGGTAAGCCGCTACTTCTTGTTTAAGTTCGTAGTTATACACTTATTGATTTCCTAATTTATGTGCTGCAGGATCTGTATGGAGGAAAACTAGCTGATTCATGGGACCAGAAGTACATCCATGTGCTTTGCGAACAGATTTTGCTGACAACTGCTCAGCAACAGAGCAGTTCTGTTTTATCACTTGGCACAACTGTGATCCCCATCCCACCAGCAAATGTTGATCCAGCAGACTACGCCTCTTGGTTTCAAGAGAAAACTGCCTCAGAAAGGAACAACCTTGATACACCGGGTGCCCTGAGCCTGAATTCTAGCGTACAGCGGGAATTCATGGAAGCGAGGTAATTCAGAATAATATATACTTGACACATTCATTCATTGAATATTTGAGTTTATAATGTTAAAACAATGATGTTTGTCTTTGTGAGGATCTTGACTCTGTGTGGTTTGTTTGTTTGTGTATTAAATCTTTCGTTTCTCCAATTTTAAGCAACGTAGGGATCTAATTTTTGGGTTTAAGTTGTTTTCTTCATTGATTTTTTTCGTACCAGTGACTGATGAGATTTTGGTAGTGTTTGGGGGGTAAAAAACACTCCCGACTACTGTATATTTATATTCATGGTTTTTCTTTTTTCTAGTTTTTCCCTTCACTCCAGTTTTAAGGTTGTAGAAGTTTTTTTTTCTTCTTTTGAAGTTCTGTGTTTGGTTTACGGAAAGTAGAATGTAATTACTATAGCCAATCAGCAATCTATTTCTCTCCTGACATTCAAAGTATTTCCAACTATACAGGATCTTTTTTAAATCAATTCGTTAAGAAAATGCGATATGATAAAAAGTTTCTATATCATGCTGCTCACTGATAGAGGATAATAAACTTCCTGAAGTTCTCCAGGGTAATTAATCTATTTTTTCAGGACCGAACCCCAAATTCTCTCTCGAAACGGTCTCAAGTAATTTCCGCCAAAATGGCAGCAGCTGAAACTGAGTCCACATAAAATACAGAAAGTACAATCATGAATCAGATGCTTCTGCAAGTTTTGGTTTGTGTATGAAACTGATGAAAGTTTTTTCACAAATTGGAAGGAGTTTTCCAGGGGTACAGGAAAACTATCTCTTTTTACAAGGAGTTTTCCAGGGCGCTGGAAGAAAGTTTCAGATTCCACGAGTTTTTCAGAAATTCAAGAAGTAATGAGCACCATGTGTTACGGGCAGGCTATATTTATCAGTAAACTTGGGAATTTCTTTGAAACTCCCTGAGTTAAACTGTTTTTCATAAAAACGTGAACTAATGGTTTAGTTGTTCGCCTTTCAAAAATCCAAGCAATATCCTTTAAGATGATATTCACGCTTCAGTCATTTCATTCTTGCATCAGCTCTACAAAGTTTCTACGCGAGCTCAATGTGTTGTACAGTGGCCTTCGACAAGAGAAACAGTCGACGCTCTGCGTCAGAAACCAAATAGATATGGCAAAGCTTCGTCAAGCAATCGAGGTTTGTCTGGAAAAGTTGCCAACCTTACTCAACATTGATCTTGGGATGAGTGATTCCATCAACGAAATAGTTCCCAAAGTCATATCTCAGTTGCGAGCCTTATCTTTGTATTCCGAGGCTGGCAGCGTCTCAACAACAGATGAACGCACCTCAGAGTCTCTTGGATATAGTCTTCAAAAGGTAATAGAAATTTCTGTGACGCTAAATCGAGTAGTTTGAATTAGAGCAGAGGAGACATGCTTAATAGTAATAGCAGAATTGCTACTAGTAATACTAATACTAATAATGATACTACTACTACTATTATCATTATTGTTAGTATTACTACTAGTAATACTAATAATAATGATAGTAGTAGTAGTAGTAGTAGTAATAGCAGTAGTAGTAGTAGTAGCAGTAGTAGTAGTAGTAGTAGTACTAGTAGTAGTAGTAGTAGTGATAGTAGCAGTAGTAGCAGTAGTAGTAGCAGTAGTATTAGTAGTAGTAGTAGTAGTAGCTGTAGTAGTAGTAGCAGTAGCAGTAGCAGTAGTAGTAGTAGTATAGTAGTAGTAGTAGTAGTAGTAGTAGTAGTAGTAGTAGTAGTAGTAGTAGTAGCAGTAGTAGTAACTAGTATTTAATAGTGCCTTTAGCTGCATGCCAATCAAAGAAACTGTCAGTAGTGACTTCAGCAAAGAATCGCCTGTAAGTTGATTAATTTTCTCATCTTCATTAGGAGTGCGAGTGGTTCAACTGTCTGTTGTACCACATACGCCAAACTCTTCACGTTCTGGAGCAGTGCCTTTTAGGAGGTCCAAACGCTATCCCACACTCTCTGGAGTCCATTGTAACTGCACTCCAACGTGGCCATGTGCCTAATTCGTGGTTACATCCCAGCTGTCGTCCTTCTCCTCATTCCCTGGTGTCTTGGTTGAAGAGTGAGTACTGGTTATTTTTTGATATGAATTTTAACCCTGAGTGAACATTTAGTTACTTGTAGCAGGCTGAATAGTTCCTCTGATGTTCCCTTGCTCTTAGACATTTCGATTGTTTAGAAAGTAGAATTTGGATGCTAAAAACCAGCAATTATTTTATCAACCAATTGCTACTCGACTTATTTTATCAATAATACGTATTGTTATATACCAACTATCAAAGTCCATTTTTCTCATACTCCTATTGGTCGAGACGACATCACGCGCACGTGAACAAGTTTCGCTGTTTCCCATCAACCATGCACTCAGCGGGAAACATTATGTTATGGACCGGTAAACAACAAAACCGGAAGTTAATTGTAGTTTGGTGTGGTTTCAAAAATTCACAAAACACAAGTTTGGATAATAAAAAAAATATTTAAAAGCTGCGTTTTGTTCTTCTTTGATAGTTGGTATATAACAAAACACTTATTGAACTTAACCTCGGGAAAGCATTATGTTTTGTGGTCCCTCGACGGCCATGTTTCCCTCGGCGGCAGTCTCGGGGACCACAAAACATACTGTTTCCCTCGGTCTCAGTCAATAAGTGTTAATTATCAACAAGATGAGCATGTTGTCAAGAAGAAACGAAGTCAGCTATGTTCCAGCAGTTTACCCCTTCTCGTTAGTCTTTGCACATCTGTTCCCACCCTCCCCCCTGCAGGGAAAATTCGGGGAGGAAACAATGAACAAAGTGAGAGACTGCCCTTACTGCATTGGAAGGGCTAAACTGAACGAAATGTATCTGCTTTTTCTTTGTAGTTTTTACTAATTAATGCACCTCAGATTTAGACAGAAATTAGATTGAATATCTTATTCTCTGTGAATTCAAAGTGTTCCACAAAATATATAAAGCTGTGCTTTTACAATTAGGGATGCCAAATCACAGACGTTTCCTCCCCCAAGGGAGGACCAAGGGAGAGGGGAGTGGGAACGGATGTACACAGGCTACTTCTCGTCAGTTTATAAAAAGGTTAAATAAATAAAAGTTAAAGGTTAAATAAAAGGTTAAGTATTGAATATCAAAAATCCAACTTTATAATTATTAATATTACGCTTGTTTACTTTCAGATTCCAGTGCAAGGCATAGAGAGCGCGCAGTGTGATTTACAACTAAAATTTGGATCACTTCCACTGGAAGAGTGTTTGTATGCCAGCCAATTGGACTACGTTCGTATATGAAGAGCCGATGCGTATGAAGAGCCCAAGAATTCTTCAGATTATAAAGATCTATAAATTTTACTTCTTGTGTCAATATGGTTGCTTATTGCGTATAAGGAATAGAACATTTGCGTTTTAAGGGATGGGATGAGAAAAATATTTTAATTGTTCGCATGTGCGAAAAGAAACTTGCATAAGCTAAATCTTCCACCCTCCCTTAAAAATCAAATGGTCCACCCTTAATTTCCTGTTGAGATCAATTTTAAAGATGTCTGTATTAAAATTGACGTCAAATATGAAAATTATTCAGTTTATCGAGATAGTCACTAGAGTTAGTTAGACATTTTTCTACACCTTGCATTTTTGTTATAAAAAATGAGCGGAAAAAGAACATTTCGGATTCTTGCATGGAGTCAAAACAAACAAATATATTGAGCAGGGAAAGAAATTTAAATAAATAGATAGTTCTTGTCTAAATGTTTTTGGTAATAAAAAACACCTTAAAAGATTTGAAGTATAATTCGTCATAAAGTGATTAATAACTTTCTAAACTAGACGCATGGCTGTGCAAACTAGCAGGAAGTTTCAAGTTTTATTAAATTCAATAAATAGAAATGTTACAGTTTTGACTGGCCTGCAGGTAGCTTAACTAATCGT
>JAOBAY020080484.1:0-10894 GCA_025331085.2 Zoanthus sociatus
TTCTTCTTCTTCTTCTTCTTCTTCTTCTTCTTCTTCTTCTTCTTCTTCTTCTTCTTCTTCTTCTTCTTCTTCTTATTGTTATTATATTTGGAAAGCGCAGTGCTCATAATATGGCACTGTATATATAAAATTATGAGCATTGAATCGATCCCCGCGATCTTAGGTGTCCATAGTGTCATTTTTCCTGTATTCTTCTGGTAGGTGTCAACTACCTTTCTCAGGATACTGACCGTTCCAAGGAGGCAAACTTTCTGCAGCAGACTGAAGGGGGCTATTCGGTCCTAAAGCCTTTAGCTGTCTTTTAAGAAGAGCATTTTCGCACCCTATGCAGGGTGTTTTAATCATTATAGGGGAAAATCTACAACTCCTCGCCCAAAGGAAAAACTGTTTTGCATCAGTGGCTGGCTGTCAACCACATCTTAAAAGTTTTACCTGGGGCCATGATTTAGTATTCAACTTTCTAACATTAATTTTTCAGCCTTAAAGGAATACTACTCTTTTTATTGATCTTGGTTTCTTGAAAGCTAGTATAATAATATACGGTATAAATGGAGACTCTCTTTGTCCTGAAATGATTTTTAAAGCATCATCTGGTTCCTTATTAATTGTTACAATTAACTGCTTAGTGTGAATTAAGTCTTGAATGTAACGTTGAAGGAAAAATATCTAAATATGCTCATCTTGTCAAGGAGTTGCACAACAGTTTTTAAAAAGTAGCATTTACTAACCTCTCTATTAGCTGTCTTGGTATACTTTCGAGGATTTTTCTTCCATCTTAAAAATGGTGGACGATTTGCATGTCATTGAATCTCAAAAAAATATACATACAGTATTGCGTTCGTAAAATATTCAAAATCTCAATAAAAAGAACTTGTTCTATATCTTTTGTCACAGAAATAAAGAATGGAAAAATTCACGTATTTACGACATTTTTAAATGATATTCTCTATGTGCTTTTAAATACTTTATTTAAGAAATAAAACATGTTCATAACCTTCATAGCCTTCATCGCCTGGTGAAAACTGAGGAGAACATTAGGGAGAATTCGAGTGCAGATCAATGCTCTAGCGCAATGTTGAAGAGAGTATTAATGAATTATTTTTTGCTGAGTAAGTAAAAATTTAAATCCGCAGAAATTATAAAGATTGTTAAAGGCCATAGTGGTTTGGTGAAAGGAGTGACTTGGGATCCAGTTGGCAAATTTCTAGCATCCCAGTCGGATGATAAAAGTTTGAAAATATGGCGCACTGCAGACTGGCAACTGCAAGCAGAAGTACTGGAACCATTTAATGACTGTGGAGGCACCACTCATGTGCTACGTCTCAGTTGGTCCCCTGATGGTCATTACGTTGTATCGGCACACGCCATGAACAACTCCGGGCCTGTGGCCAAGATAGTGGAAAGAGATGGTTGGAAAACTCGGATGGATTTCGTTGGTCATAGGAAAGCTGTCACAGTTGTGGTATGGATCATAAATTTTAGTTAAGACTGTAAATAAAGCTGTCTATACAAGCATTAGTCTCAGAAAGTTATAAAATATAATATCTGGATTAAGTGCCAATTTACCATTCCCTGGTTGGTCCAGCCGTTTAGGTGACTGTACCATGTAGGAGGCATCATTGAATTTGATTCCTGGCTGGAATTGTATTCAGAGTTTTGAAATAACGTAGAAGCAAATGCTGTTTATGTTATAGCATCTAGAAATAGTCAGACCAGTCCTTCTCTTCTTATTGGATATATCCTGCTATCAAAGACTTGTTTTGTGGTCTTTCTGTCCTTTAAGTGTATACTTAGTATACTCTAGCTTTTTACAAGTGAATACAGTCCCAACAGTTTAGGGTCTTAGATAGTCCGCAACAGCGCCTCACATATTGAAATATTAAGAAATGCCCTCGATGTAACAGACGGACCACTACACCCTGCTCTTTTCAACAGGATTGTAGGTTCTTTTAATCCCCTCTGTAGAAGATTGAGAGACGGACCTAAGGTTGAAAGAACTTAGCCAGTCTTCTCAACTGTTCTGACCCCGGGTTAAACGTTACGAATGAAATCCAAAGACTATAAATTATTATTTAAGAGCGTCTGTTTGTAAAAATGAGAAATGGCGGCACCGCTTCAAAACTCGAAATTCTTGATGCTTTGCCTGAATGACACTTTTGGAGAACTATTTTTGAAAATGTTATCGAATCTTTCTGAAAATCAGTAGTTTTCAAGAAATCCAGAAAAAAACGAAAATGCGTGTTTAACCTCATTAAATATGCAAAATTCAACCTCAAAACTAAGGAAGTTTGGCACACCACAACTTGCCGACACAAAAGGAAACAAGAAATGGTTTTTAATTTAGTTTATTTATCAAATCGTTCATAGGTATAGCAAGTATTTGAGAATCTGAAAAGATCTGTTGGGTTTTCTTGATTCTTTGAAAACTGCAGTATCGAGGCTTTCTTGACAAGACGAAAAACAGTTATGTTCAGAGGTCTAAAAGTCGTGTTGGTATGTCTGATACAATATTAGTTCGAAGACTACTCTATTTTTATGAAATGCAAGTTTTAGCCAATTCAGATTTGTGTTACCAAGAAAAAAATCAACCTGACTCGATGACACACAAATTTGCATAATGTAAAAAAATGTAACGCGAACACAGTCTAAGAGTTTTAAAATTCACTTAACAATTATTTAACAAACTAAATGAAATATGAGAGCAAACGATTCTAAAATTTCTGTGTTTATTCAACTTTGCTCTAATGAAATTCTTATACACGAGGTATTTAAAATAAAAATGTATTCTTTTCAAGAGTGTTTTTTGTTGTCACACAAACCTTAACACTAACTAAAGACAACAGAATGCATTGATACTTGTAAAACTGTAATACTCCAAACACAGTTAGTTAAACCATTTACTTAGCTAGAGCTATTATAAAAGTGATGTTCTGACTACTAGAATATTCATGTGCTCAGTAAAACGTTGTTTCTATGGGTTGTATTAGAGTCTCTTTGCCTTACTGCCATTCGTATTCCAGTTTTAATTGGTATTGCAAAAACGAAAGTGAATTTTTAAAACCGCTTAGTAGAATGACTGCTTCTGCGCCGTAATAAAAGCTTTGCCATAGAATGGACAGTTTCTCGACCAAGCATTATTCAGAGAAGTGTAGAATACTGAGATCTTCCTAAAAACTGCATGTACAGATCCAAATGTTTCAATGCGTTATTTGCTTGACAAGGTTTCTCAAGTTTTGAATTTAAATATTCTTCCGTTGGTTATTCGCAACCTTAAGTTGTAGGAAATTACGTCAGCAAAGATTCTCTTATAAAGGAAAAACTTCACTCGAGTTTAATCTGTTGTGGAATCAGTAATGTTAGATTATCTATCAGCTACAGTAGATATTGTCAGCTAATTGCACTGCCGCTAGCTACGAAAGATAACATTTTTAAAAACCTTCACTCTATCCTACAATCACATTCCAAAAAACGATAAATAAAATTTATCCAGTAGTAATATTCCAGTACTGATAATCCATTACTAATAATCCAGTACTAATAATCCAGTACTAATAATCCATGCAGTACTAATGATACAGTAATAATAGCAACACAGTAATATTAATACAGTAATAATAATAATAATAATAATAATAATAATAACAACTATAAATGATAGGAAATATTTACAGTTTTATGTAGTGGATATAGCTTTATAAGGTAAAATTAAACTTACTTGATGATTAAATTCTTTTAGAGATTCAATCCGGTGCTCTTTGTTAAGAAAGTTAATGGCGAATCAGCAAAGCTGAAGGTAAGTTTAAATAAGAAAACTTCAGTTTTGTTTTAAATATTTTGTGCAATCTTCACATGCCGTTTTGTAACTCACTGTAATAGAGTTGTGTTTAAATATGAATGAATTGAAGTACGATAGCAAAAAGTATATTGAGTTTCACCTTTTCTTGTGATTTGCAATTAAAGGTTTTTAGACAAAAAATTTCTTAACATTGCGATATATTTTAGTTTAATTAGGTTTTTACTAAGGTTTATTTTGTTAACTAGTAAAACTATCTCACTACTGATAGGAATTCAAACAGTGCTAAATTTTACTAATATAAATTTTTGCCAGTTTCAGGCCTCTTTGAGAGCAAAATAGTGTTTGCTCGGTCACATTTTTTCTTATTAATTCACCAGATTCACTGTTTTTTGCCCCCACAAAGTAATGGGGAGAACAAAAATTTGCATTAGTTGTTTTGTTCAAAACTATCACGGTATTTTTCAATTTTATTTTGTATTAGCAATATTCATGCTGTGCAATTGGAAGCCGGGATAGATCACTGTCAGTTTGGGTAGGTACAACTTCTTCTTATATCAATTTTAAGCCACGAAAAGTTTTAATTAAAAATCTTACCTTATGATAAAAAAATTTAGCAAACAAAAGGAAGCCTTCCCTTCTTCAAAGGGGAAACATCCCTGTGAAAGATGACGGCAGAAGTCCACGACTTAAAGAGACTATCTAAAATTAAGATAGACCAAGATTGTGTAGAAACCAGCTGATTGTTGATGGCCTGTGCCCCGCCCAAGTTCTATGAGAATTTTATATATCTCGAATTTAAAGAACTTGAAGCTGCGCAAGTAAGTCTCAACAAGGTGCGCAAATTTATATCGCGCGAATTTAAAACTGAAAGAAAACGAGTACGACACATTACAAGAAAGGTATATACTTTAAGTATTTTTAACAGTGATCGATCAATTTGTTGCAGTTGACATCTTTGAAAAGACCGCTGGTTGTCACACACGATTTATTCAAACACTCAATAATGGATATCTCTTGGTGAGTGAATGTTTTTTTTACTGTTTTAAAACTGTAATAATGTAAGTTACTTTAGAATTACTTCAACATTTCTTTCTGGTTACGGTTGGCCCAAGTTTGATTAACTAAGAAAACAAAGAAAAGGTTGGTCCATGAAATTATCCTTTGTGAATACACTTTAAAATACTGGCCTTGGAAACCAGGCATGCAAACCTGCATGTCTGTAAACGATTCATTCCACACAACAGGTTGAAAACCAGAAATACGAATGAGAGACTTTTTTGAATTATTTGCCATGATACCATGCTTCCAAAGGTTGTTAGAGATTGCCTTTGAAAACTGCTGGTTAGTCGTTGCCTGTGGCAAACCAGTCATAAAATGGCGTTGTTTTTTCATGTTTCCCTGCAATGGGTTAGTGTCCCGTCCAAGGGGAATCAAAGATTCTCATCTGCTTAACACTACAGAAACCAGAGATAAGTGCCGGTTCCATAGGCCACTTGGCTTGTAAAGGATTTAGCTTTTCCAAGTAAAAAGTACATTCTTGTACAAGAGTGCTTGTTTGAGGATGACAATGATCTTACCATTTTTGTGACTGACTCAGCTCGACAACCTGGTTGAAGTGAATGTGGAATGAACGTGGGGCAGAGAACCAACAGTAACTTTCGGAATGGGTTATACTGGTATCACGACTGTGCCTAATGTATGAAATGGTGAAGTACTCGACATCTATTATTTACACACATGGAATTGCACATGAATCCCAAATGAAACTTTTACGGAGAACATGAACTTTAGCGACGGCGAGTGGTGACTCAAAACTGCCAAACTGCCCATATTATAATTCGGTCCTCGTATGGAATCCCGAGTAATAATTTGAAATGCACTCGTGTAATAGCAAATTAATTTATTGTCCACGTTTTTAGCCATTAAAGCTTGTGGCCAGTGGAATCTGGCGACATAATTCATTCGCTGAAAACAAACGGAAGTTTTAGAAAACATGGTGAACGTCTATAACTAAAGTTTGTAATTTGTTGCAAATGTTAGTTATAATTAATAACCTTAAACATATAAAATCAAAGTTGTTTGTTAGTGGGTTCACTTATTTCTATACTTTTGTATTCAAGAAATAATTAGGCCAGAGGTTATAACCAATCAGGGAAGAAGAAACGGTTAACCTGAATGTTTCATGAACAAAGTAAATTCTTCGAAGTATCATCAGATAATTTTGTTTGTTACAAACTGTGGTTTTTAAGTTTGCCATCTCTTGTGCTTTAATTTCGACAAAAGAAGAAATATACACTAGCAGACGTTTTTTGGTTTTAGTCTTTAAACGGAAAAAAGTCCTTTTGATGTGTGACAATTGTTTTTTTTACTATTTGTTGTTTTACTAGGAGCTATTCTGGTTTTGAACTTGTCGTCTGTTCCTGGGATGGAACAATTGCATACGCGGATTTCACCCCTGATGAATTGGGAAAGCCGATGTCACAAGAGGAAAAGGTCAGTGGTTAACTTCATTAGTTTTGGTTAACATTGTAAGTTGTAGTTACTCAAATGAATATAAAGTAAGAAATTCGAAAAACTTGACTCAGAATTGTTTTTCCTGATAATTCTCACAGGAGAGTGTAAACCTAGTTAAGTGTGAACTTTGGTGAACTGAAAAAGCATTTAAAAAACTCCGGACAATAGGGTTCGTTGTATGTACATTGCACTCCAAGTGTTATATCAATCAATCAATCCAATTTTTGATCCTGTAAACGAGGGTGGACGGATTTACCCCACCCTGGAAGCAATATTTCCTTCTTCCACTCTCCATCTTGCTCGATTCATTTCATCCTCTTTCTTCAAACTAACACTCTTGCTCTTATCCACTTGCATTTTCCACGTCTTCCTCAGACGTCCCCGCTTCCTCTTTCCCTTCACTTCAAACTCCAACGCTTTTCTCAAAACATGCCCATCATCCCTCCCAAGTAACAACTCCATTAGATCCTCTTTTTCTCCATCAGTATTGCACCACACATTATTCTCACCATTGCTCCCTCGGTCCTTCTCAAAGCTACTGCCATCTCATTTTCCCTCAAACACCATGTCTCACTCCCATATAATATCGCCGATCTTACACAACTCCGATAATAGATATCTGAACAGACATAGCTATAATGTCGCTGAAAAAAAATAGCAAAACAGTTACTGTTCATCAGCAGGATGCCTAAATTGTGTGCAATTCTACAATTGGTTACAATTAGCGATAAATCATTCCTTTCATCTTAAGTGAAAACCTTTTTGAGTTCAGCAACTCCCCACATTCCTTGAACTTAATCAGAATTTATGATTTGACATTACATGGCGTTCATCCCTGACGGGATCTTGTTTCTAAGATAGACATGCAATCGGAATTTATGTTTTGACATCACATCTTTTACAAGTATGATCTCGCACTTTTTAGCGACAACTGATTTCTATCCCTGGTTATTTTTAGTGACATTAATTTAAAGCATGACGTAGTGAATAAAATGCAGTAACCTTGTAAGTGTCACACAAGATACAGCTTGGGAGTAAGGTTACAAATAATTACAAACAACTATGATTAAATTCGGCATACAGTGGAAATGAGAAAAAGTTTGACAACAAATGTTAACATGTAGTGATTACTAGTGTGAATCGCTTAAACTATTTCTGTTAATTTCAGTGTTTTTAAATCAAAATCTTATGACATGGATGAAGTTATTCAAAAGAACGCTTTTTAAAAATAGTATATAAATCTTATGTTTCAAGCAACGAAGGTCAAACGCTCAAGACTTCAGCTCTTGCTATCTCAACAAAATCTTGCCCTTGAGTTGTCTGATTCGCATTTTTACAGTTGTAGCTTTAGTTTCTGCACGGCTTTTTCACCGTTTAGGTGATAAATGTGATAATCTTCTGTTTTAAAACTTGAAATGAATTGCGTCCATAGTAAAGGTTTCATAAGCAAGTGTATGGTATCAGTACCAGTAGCAGTAAGAGCACCATTGCAAGATGTCTTTAGTTTCTGCACGATTTTTTCACCATGTAGTTTATAATTATAATAATCTTCTGTTTTAAAACGTGAAAATGAATTGTATCCATAGGAAAGGTTTCATAAACAAGTTTATGGTATCAGCATCAGTAGCAGCAAATGCACTATTGCAAGCTCTTTGATCGAGAACCCTGATATGTTAAAGATACAGCAGAGACACACGATGAAACAGCAAACACTTGCTAACGTGCAGAAACCCAATGTACCTCCACCGCCACTAGTGTCCTCTGCCAGTCGAGGAAATTCTTTAACCTCTCCTCATAGTACAGCAGGTAAGAACAGTAATGTACAGTATACTGAGGATGGAGGGATGTCATTGGTATCAAAGAAACAACAAGCATGTTTTGTCATCTTCAGTGCAATGCAAGTGGTACAACTGTGGCGGTATAACTCGCATTGTGCACTGAAGATGGCAAATGAACAAAACATGTTTCTTAAACTTAAAATTGTAATAAATTGCTGCTAATTCAATTTTTTTGGAAACAAAATTATTAGCAAAGATTCCATATGCGTATTAATACTAAAAAGCTGTAGCCACTGAACTGGAAACTTATGGCATACATTTGCTATAAACAAGAACCTCACAACTGTTTCATTGTATCCCAACATCATAGCTCACCCCTTGTAAACCTGGTTGGCTGTTCAGCCTTCAGTTTAGACCCCTTCATTACTGATTACCAATGGCGGACGTGGTTGGCACAGTTGGTTAGGTCCCCAGTTCAATTCCGGCTGTTTGCCGAGATTCGAATATTTGTGTTACCTTCTTTTCCGCCTAAACAAATTCAGCTTTCCATCCTTCCGGGGTTGGTAAATGAGTACCAGTGTTTGCTGGGAGCTATCCTGTGATGGATTAGTGTCCCGTCCAGGGAGGTCAAAGATTCTCAGCCGCTTAACAATACAGAAACCACGAGGCTTGTAAAGCATTTAGCTTAATTACTGATTACCTGCCACCCCAAGTGAAGACACTAATGATGGCGTTCTCTGCAAAGAGTGATTTTTCAAATAAACATTGCGTCAGTTTATCGATCTGTGTGCTTTGTTGTTTCAACTCGAGCTCGCGGCGTGTAAAATCTATATTATAAAGCAAATAAAGAAGCCTAAGCCGTGTATCAGACTGTGATAAAACACTACGGACATTTGATAACACTCGAGAAATGTAGAAAACACTTGCCTGCGGCTCGTGTTTTCTACATTTCCCTCGTGTTCTCAAATGCCCGTAGTGTTTTATCACAGTCTGATACACGGCTTAGGCTTCTTTATTTGTTAAATATAAAACGCTACGACGTGTAGAACACTTTTAAAAAAGCAGAGAGAAAACTCGGCTTTGCCTCGTTTTCCCGTAACACTTTTCTCATGTTTTCTTATCTCTTTGTCTTAAGTTGTTTTTTTTCTTAATGAAATACTTTTTCGATTAGTTTCAACGTAAAAATTAAACATTCCAGCGTTAAAGCCGAAGTGATTATTCCTGTAAGTAAAGCAAGAATAAGTCCTTTGGAGCATAAGACTTTGTTGAAGTAACAGATGCTGTTTTATTCCCTTATAACAGAATTTTATGTGGACAGTAAAAATGAAAAGTTAGAAGATAGATTGAGAATCTAATCATGTTTGGGGGTTTGTTTTTTTCATTCATTGATGAATCGAGAAATCAAATGTTTGATTTCTCGGATAACCTAAACGTCAAGTTAAAAAAAAGTTGTATTACTGTCTTGAAAGAATCAAAGAACTCGATGCAATTGAAATTTATGTAATTTTTTCATTTTGTTTTACACCTCAAATTCTGATTTCATATGTATTGTAATGTTTGTCACAGGAGGCGCAGATGCAGTTTTTTCAAGTCCGGGTAGCGGCAGCTGCAGTGGACTAAGTCCTGGAAAAGTATGGTTTTCTTATTTACTCTTCAACTGCGTTTTCTATCAGTTATTTAGTGTAAACCTACTAACGGTATAACACGCATCCTGCATTCTGATTGGCAACTCTAGTAGAGGTCGATTTGTTATAGCCTATACTAGTAGAGAAAAGATGGCTGATCAAAATAGTAACAGAATGAGCCCCGTTTTGCTTTAATATCGGAGGGTTTTATCGATAATTTAATTTGCACATCCTTTTTTGACCGGTTAGTAGGTTTGTATTAAAGCAATTAGACCTCTCGGCCTCACGAACTACGAGTTTGAATAGCCCATGAGGCCTACGGTACGGCCTCATGGGCTATTGAATCGTAGTCCATTTGTTCTTGAGGTCTAATTATTAATTAAAGTGCAAATGAAGTAAAAACATTTGTGGCTTAGTTTAAGTTCTTAATGCCCGAAATTTCCAGTTTTAAACAGTGAAAGTGCTTCTATGTAATATTATACTGGTTTGATATCTCGAAAAGGGCGTTTCAAGGTATCTTCATTTTGTACTGGGCGAACGGTCAGATTTTAAAGGATATGACGTAGTTCTGAGGTTTCAAATGTCATGGCGGAGAAGAAGGCAAAGTGGGATGGAAAGCGAAAGGGACTCGGTAAAGTAAAGAGTGTTTTCACAATCAGACATTTCTCATTTTTCAACAAAGCACGCAAGAAGAAACACTAAACCCTGTATGGTGTAGTTGTTACCACTGTCTACGTCATCAGAGCCAAATTTGTTACCAGTCTCTCGAGAAACTTCTTTTGGCCCTTTTTAGCTACATCAAGCATTAACTGTTTTAAAAAAGATTTACCAACTCAAATATTCTATTTCGTAGTGAGAGAGTTTAGACCTTTCATTTTCTGCAATGTTTTACTTCATATGCAGCGTGTTTCTTAAGGCCGGTACACCGGTAAATTGTACCGACGTTCCCTGGCGGCTGTACCGGTTTTCCCCAACTCGAAAGTTCAAAATAATTCTGGGGATGTCCCCAGACCTCTCTAGATACTTGAACATTCGGCACTTGATGATCTCGTACCCACTCCAGGTGTACCTGCTTTCCCACTTAGTGTGCCTTACTTCCTAAGCCTTAACCCTTTGACTCCTAAAAGGGCCTAAACCGCCCGTAGACTATGGTACTAACTTAAAAAATTCAATCTTTCTTA
>JAOBAY020080495.1:0-10893 GCA_025331085.2 Zoanthus sociatus
CAACTGGTTTGCCTCCTACCAGTTGGGATTCTTAACTGGGGAAGGGAAGGGAATGACACTGAAAAGCCCCATTAGGGGAGTTGTGTCATTCTTTTTATTAATTATTTATTTATTTATTTATTATCTAAAGGAGCCTGAGAGTGCATCATTGTTAGGATACAGCACAGGATTGCAAGCTTTCAATGCTTCCTTTAAACTGTTGGATTTTTGTGTATTATGTTTGTTTGTTTTGTCAAAAAAAATTATAACCTAAGAGGCCACAAAAAAAACATCAATACTAACAAAAAGGAAGAGAACTGGGCTCTATGAGCCTGACCAGTAAATCTGCAACTACTAGCACATGTTAACTACATTCTAGTGTCTGTGGTTTACTGTATTTCTCAAATAACAGTGCACAAGTGTTACAGGGTAACTTGGAATCATCACTAAACTCACCTACTTCATGATTAAATGCTTGAACTCGACCTTCTGTTGCTTTCTTTAAACACAATAATAGAAACATGGATTAACGCTGACTGTAATAATTATTGAATAATAAATATTAAACACTGCTGAATAAAAACAGTGGTACTGAATTTGAGTTGATAATTATATAATTACGTCGTACATAAATAATAAAGTTAAGGTTATGTAGTAACTCCAGTAATTTGAAAAGTCCTTTGTAAATGCAAACTTTAGAACATTGTTTCAAATATGTGCCAGACAATAGATGTACAAAATACATCTTGTTAATTATTTACTTTGAAGAATGTGATTTCCTGGAAGTATAGGGGATTGTTTGACATTTTTAAAATTTCAAGGGGATGGGGGGAATTTGATGCATCCATGCTAAAATGGTTAATCTGAAAGGGTATAGGGGCAGGTGGTGGGAGGTCCTATATGAAATTCCCTCTGTGGTGAATTCCCTCTGTGGTACAGGTAGGGATATTTTCTCAAACTATTGTACAATGTGGCATACTTTTGACATAAAAACAACCTTGGCATTCTCCAAAACCCATGGCATGATATGTTTGCTTTTTCCCACCCCCAAGAACATTCAGCCAATCAACATCACTTCTGGTGATGTTACCCACCAAGTGTGAGAAAATATATTATCAGAGGTGGCCAACTTGTTTCATTTGCTCAAGACAAAGCTCAACTGTGTAATATTGCTGCTAAAAATAGCTGTCTGATTAGGCGCTTTACTTCCAGTAAAAATTTCTTATTTGAAAATCTTGTTCTGTATAATTTTTATGAAATATCTCTGTCAATTTTTTCACTATATTCAAGGTTTACCTTTGATCTACAAATACCACTAATAATCTCATTTTGGTCATTTCCTTCTGTTACAAAGCTAAATCCTTCATGAGCCAAATGGCCCATGGAGTTAGCACTTACTGTATCTCCAGTTTCTGTAGCATTAAGCAGATAGGAGTCTTTTGACTCACCCTGAACGAGACACTAATCCATTGCAGGTTAACCCCAGCAAAGGCTGGTACTCATTTACCTACCCTGGAAGGGTGGAAAGCTGAGTTAACTTAGGCAGAAAAGAAGGTCACACAAATATTTGAATCTCAGCAGAGCTGGTATTGAAGTGGGGACCTTGTGGTCAGAAGAAGAGATCTTACTACTGAGCTGTGCCAACCACAACCCACCCTCCCTCAGTTTCAAACTGAACAGTAATGATCACCTGCACAACTGGATCTGGTTCCTGCTGTACTAACAGAGGGAGGGTGATCAAGTTACGCAGTAATGGTGTCTTTTCACTCTTCAGTAATTTTGTAAGTGTGTTCACTTGACCTGTACAAACAATTAGAATTGACCGGTTACATTTCAATAATAACAAAGTCTATATCACTGAAGTTTATATTCTGCCTTAATCAACTACATTGCATCCCACAAGCATTGCACTGTTTCCATTACTAATGTTCTTTTCGGGGACCTGAGCCTATTTGCTAGCTATGCCACACTGATGCGGCCTAAAAAGGCCTAAACAGCTGTCTATGGCTACTAGCATACTGGCTCACAAATAGTTTGAAGGGGTTAAGCCCATTTCTAAGGTGGTGATAGTGCCCAATATAGTGGCTTCAAGTTTGCTACTTGCATGTTTGTGCTATCTATACTTGAGTACACTGCATTTTAGAATTCTTACATTAATTTTACAGTTTGAAAATTTATTTATTTGCAGTTAGGTAATTAAGGCAATTCAGATAATTTAAAAGAGAAGCTTGAAATGAAAAACTTTGAAGCTTCTTTGAGATCCAAACCCCTGCAGGTACTCTTACCAAACTATTCATCATATCTTTTGATGTCAATGAGCAGAAACTTAGCTAGTTCATAATTTATGTAATCAATGGATCTCAGCAAACTTTTACTTTAAGTTTCAAGAGCCAACAGCCACTAGCATAATATTAAGAAAGACAGAGAACTTATTCAATATGTATTGAGTCTATTGAATGATTGAAATCAAATTATTTTCATTGTAATATGGCTACTAAAAATTGTGAAGATACAACAATTAATATTGTTTCCTAAAAAATGATATAAGAAAAAATTCACATCTTCATAGCCAATGAGATTTGAATCTCTGACCTCTGGGATACTGGTGTATGCCACTTTATTAACTGAACTTTGAAAGTGTACAAAAATTATTTTCAGACATTGAAACAAAATTGAGGAATCAGAAACAACATCAAATGATTTTTCAATTAATATGTATTTAAATTAAGTAGGTATTATGATTTAGTAAAACTCTGGAGTTTTCATGGGAAATGACTTTTTTGTTACATATGTTCACTCAGAGTTCTTTACATTGTTTTTAGTCTCTTACAGTACCTGATCTGTACTTTACCTGACAGTAAAGCAAAATTATCCAGAAATGATGGCCTGCAAAATGTAAAAGTTAATAATAATATAAAATAATCATTGTTTTTCTAAAAAAACAAAACCACAAATTTATTAAAGGTAGAAGAAACAACAAATTTAAATTCACTTCATAATAACAGTATTTTAAAAACTAGCCGTCGGCCGTCGCATCCGATGGTAACTTTTCCATTTGCGATGCCTACTTTACCTTACGTGTTTTTTCCGTCCACGTTTATTACATTTGTTATCAATCACATGCATCATAAATATTTAACTATATCAAAATTGCAGTTACTTTCTCGAACTCTTGTTTGAACAAAAGAAGTGCAACGTTTTGGCTGGACTTTTAGAACCTAATAAAAATGTCTCAGTGGTTTTTTTGTTTTGGTATCTGAAATATACCATTTTGCGTCTCAGACTACTGGAGAATGCATCTCCATGAGTCTTGAATTTCAAAATTTTCTGGGGAAGCATGTCCCTGTCCCCATTTTGGGCTTAGCAACTCCTACTCAACTAAATTCAACGTCTACTTTCAAAGGTTGTGAAAACACTGAATAAGAAGGAATAAAATACAGTACTTATATGTTTATACAACAGTACGCCACTGACAACTCACCAGTTCATTTGTTCATGTTCCAATTTCGCCAAGAAGGACTGTAGAGACTCCTTTAAATCTTGTACACGACTGGCAATGGCCTCTAAAGACACTTCCAAAAGCTTTTCATCCTTTTAATTCAATTAAATACATACAAATCTATATAATAAAGTTGATTTCATGTTTCTCGTCAAAGCCCGCACGCAACAGAATTTTCATTATTTAATTTTTTATGAAAAACGAGAATATATTAACTTATTATAGTTTAATCAAGATTCATGTCTAAAATTTTGGTTTATGGTTTGCTGCTTTTTTGATTAATACAAAAAATATTTGTTGCCATTCCCAATATTGTTCAAGGACCACATGTCATTTGCTATTCACCGAAAGAATACTTTCTGATCTCTACCCTTTTTTCTTCAGTACTCTAGCTCCATCAAACTACAGCCACAACTTTATGCCCTCAAAACAACCAGACTTATCTAAAATTGAAAATTAATGAAAAATGAAAACTAACAGGCTACCAGTTTTCTGAAAGTAGCTCAGTGACGAGTTTGAAACTTTCGCACTCTGCTATTCAATAAAATATAAGTGTTTGCAAGGGTCCATATTTTAGACAAGTGGATTATACTTCTATTAATGAATAAGTGTAAATATTGAGTCAACAGAACAAGTAGGAACTTGCATTTACCTGCATGTTTTCTGCTTTTCCTTAGGAGTCCGGCATATTGTCGCATATTGAAAATTACCACAGACGCAATAGGTGAACAGCGGTGTTTTGTTTAACACATGCCCGTATAACCAAAATGGCGGATGATGCCTTGTCGAGGAAAGTGCAAAAAGTTCGCAGCTGTTGCGCTTTGCTTGTACACCCTAACTTCTTTTTACACTACCTACATAATTGTTTTAGAACGAGACAAACCGCGGAATAATAATGTGAATTCGGAAATATTACAGTCTGTCAAAACTCGTTCTTCAAGCTCAACTCCAATTATAAATGTGGAAGTCTGGGGAAAAGCAGCAATCGGACTTTACCTGTGGCAGCATATACTCGAGGGAAGAGTTGAGAAACGTATGGGAGGTGTTTGGAGCTATGGAGAAAAACAGATTGGGAAAATTCGGTTTACTTTTCGCACGGGGCCTGGCGTTGTTCCAAGCGTAGTACCCAAACAGACTGTAAATTTAGTTTTAGTTTTGAATGGCCGCGAACCTGCCAAAGTCGCTTTTGCAAAGATGTGGCTGGATTCATTACATGACTTGCATCATCTTAAGAACGTTGCAGTGGTGTTGCTTGGTAACGAGCAGTGTGATAACCAGTTTTTGATTCCCTATATGCAGAGACTTGGAGGATTAGTAAAAGTGGCTTTTGTTGTTTATGACGTACCACAAGAGAATGGTTTTATTCAATGGCCTCTCGGTGTGGCAACTTATCGAAATTTTCCTCTCATCCCACCCTTAGCTGTCGATGTTGACAAAATTAGAACATACAGGTGTAATTTTCTTGGAACTGTTTACCCTGGTTCCTCGCGAGAAACACTTGAATTAATTATAGATAAGTATAAATTAAGTTCTGTCTGTTTGGTTAAAACAAGGAAGAAGTGGTTTGCAAGTGAGAGTCCAAGGACAGCCGAGGCATACCGTGATGCACTACAAAACAGCGACTTGACCCTTTGCCCCGCTGGAATCAACACTGAATGTTATAGAATATATGAGGCTGTATCATATGGGTCAGTGCCAGTTATTGAGGATGTGATGACTCCTGGTAACTGTGGGGCGCCTGGTAAAAAACCTAATCCCCTGCAACTACTCAAATCAATGAATGCACCCTTCATTTACGTAAAAACTTGGAATGAACTTCCAGCAATACTGAAAAGTGAAGCAAAATTGAGCCATGAATACATTGTGGAACGAAGACGACATATTCTAAAATGGTATCAGTTATTTAAAGCAAAGTTAAAAAATATCTTTGTTTCAACTCTTGGAAAGCAATTTACCTTATAGAAACTTTATTTCTAAAATAATCTGAAGTATGTTTTTATGTACAATCATGTTTAATCAATACTACCTTAGGTAAAAGGTCTGCTGTAAAAACTATTGAAAAGAAACAACTTTTCGTCATCCTATCGATAACATTGTTAGCTAAAAGATGGCAAGTCTAAATGAAAGCAAAAAAAGAGATATTGACAACTCTCCTAAAGGCGATTTTTAGTGTCATGAAGTGTGAAAAATACAGTGAATAAGAAATCGTTAAAACAATTTAACGATAAAGAACAAAATAAAAGATAAAAACGTAACTAGGTGTAGCTATAATAATAGGCTTTTAGGACTGGCAGGAAATACAAACAGCAAAAAAAAAAAACTAACAGAAACCTGAAGAAAAATAAATAATAAAGAATCGTCAAACCAAATCAATCCATGTGGTTGTTGTATTTGTTTACTGATTCTGCATGGTGTTAAATAGTAGTTTATCAGGGCCACGCTTACAATACTAAAAGATGGTGGAGCGGGTTTTGTTTGGAGGATTGCTGAAGGTTTACCTGGAGTGGTAAAGCGTGCCCAACAAATGTGGTTAAGGCGACAGACTGTATATGGTTCAACAGAAGTGTTGATTAAACGTACATTACTCCCGACTGTTTCTATGACTTGTTGGGGCCACAATTTCAGTAAGGCAGCGTCACATCTCGGTTCAATAGCAATAATGGATTCAATTCCAAACTAGGGGGCAACTGCAACCTGGAGGTAATCACCAGGCCAGATCACGGTTGTAGATGCGGACGATCGTAACACATACGACGTTGCTTCACGGATGATCTGCATCTTTGCTCTGTTTTTCAGCGATGAGGTACTGAATAGTTTCAGAGTCATATATAGTTATTAGTTATTTGCTGTGTGTCTAGACGTGTGGTGATGTCATTAGTGATCAAGAGGATTGTTATATCGTTCATTGGTATCCCTGTGAGTTGGTCTGGCTACCAAGCCTCGCATGTTGGTTTTTAGAAGTTCATGTTTTGTTACGATACTATAAGGAGTATGTCAACTAAAACGTTGACATACTCCTTGGTGAACGCTATCGTCAACGTTTTAGTTGACATCTAAAACTTAGATGTCAACTAAAACGTTGACATCTAAGATTTCTGCCACGAGAGCGTCAAGGGCAAGTTTGTTATTGGAGCGCGAGAGACTGATGTATGCTTCGCCGACTACAGTTAGTGGGGTTGTACCATCGGCCTGTAATGTTTGGTAGTGAGACAAAGTTACTTGGTAAGAGACACTTTAATCGTACTAGTTTCGGCGCCGGTATCAATCTCACTGGGTGTTATTAATTTGTGGAAAGCATCGAGTTTGGAAGGCCTTGTGTTGACTCGTCCTCATATAGTTCATGCAGACGGCAGGTCCTTTCGATTTAAGAATGCTCGCATTGTCCATTGGGTTTTGGTGAGGTAGAGGCGGCCCACAGAATGTACTAGGAGCAATTGCAGAGATGCTATTGTTCTACAAGGCCTGCTTTTTGAATAGTGGAAACGAGACAGGATGTATGAGTGATGTTGGGTGGCTTGTAATAGATGGCTTGTTTGGATCGCGTGGCAATGACAATTTAAACCTAGACAAGAAGCTTGGTAAAACTTTTGAATGTCAGCTATGCGGAGTTCCCTGTCTATTGCCTGGAAGATTTGAAATGTGAGAGAAGCATGGGTCCATAGCTGCGCTACATGCAGTCCCTTTGTTATCCCAGACTATTCACTCGGTAATTCCCAGTGAATAAGTCTCAATTAGGTCAGGACAATCTTGTTTTCGAGACTTGGTGTCCATTCTTCAATGGTGGCGACGACTTTACCGTCGAGTGACATTGACTTTAACGATCAGTAAATTGTCTTCGAAGGAAAACATCAGAAGCTGGAAAAGGCTTTCTGGGCGTTCATCATGTTCTAATCTGATGTGGTATAATGGACAAAATGAGCTCCGTTAGTTTGGAACCCATAATGTTTACATCTTCTTTTCCAGATGAAACTAATAGATGTTGACTTTTTGACACTAGAATTTCTAGAGATATGGGGTAAAAGTTAGCAATTTGTGCAAGCATAAGCTCAAGATCTATAAACTTTTTGTTGTGCTGAGCGTGGCCTAGCAGTGAAGATATCATCATCACTATCACCATCTTCATCACCATCACCATCATCATCATCCCACGGAGTAATTTTTTGATTGGGGGAATTTTTTACGGAGGTCGGACATTTGAGCTTCTAGAATTCCAAGCAATGAATTAAAATTTATAATGGTAAAAAATTTTTTCAAAATTAATATAAGGTAATCATCAGGAGCTATTCTTTTCATGTTAAATCAGACAATTTTTGAGGGGCAAATGCAGCAAAATTGTTGGTTGAAGTGAACACGTGCCCTCCCAGTCTCCTTCCCCCAACTCTGCGGTCTCTGAAAACTCAGTATAAAGTCAAGTGATGAAGTGTTCTGTAAATTTTCTTTCCGTGTTTCAAAAGATGTTAATGTCTTGGTTTAACTATTGAACATTTTTAAGGTGCTCGGCTAGTAATCATTTATGTGTCGAAGCAATAAAAAATAACGCGTTAAATGTCGAAAATGCTTTCGTGTACTTTTATGTTTTGTTGTACTCGTTTTCACACTCGCTCGAGGACTTTGCTTCGTTTGCTGTTTTTGTTCTGGTTTTTGTGAGTTTTTGAAATCACTTACACCACGAAAGTAAATAAGCCGAACAACGAGACGGACAAATGTAGTCACGAGATGGCGGACCAACAACAACAACTAACAGGTGTTGCTTGTCCATGTGCACGCATGTCTAACAAACAAGTGACCCCAGACGCTTGGTAACTGCTAGCGCATATACTCTTCCAATTCCTCCTTTATGTTAAGCTGACGATGCTCCGTGTAAAACCGTTTTGTGAAATTCTCTAGTTGTTAACGAATTGGGATGTTTTGATAAAAAGTTATTGGTACATAGAAAACAAAAAACTTGGTTTTTTTTCGTTTTCCTGAAAATCATCATATATTGTAGGCGAGACTGACTCGTTCGATAGACCTGAGTCTATCGTTGTTATTTCAGGGTAATCAAAAATAAATAATTACAGCACTCTATGAATTTGGAAACTTATTTTCAAAATCAAAATTATAATATAGTATATTATGGACAAATGTTCGTTTTGTCCATTTTTTGTCTCACATATCCTAAATTCTTTAATGGGTTATGAAGGAAAAATGACTGTATTTTACTCAAGTGCTTTGGAGAATACGAACCGGACACGAACCGAACTGTTCCTTCGATATAACAAAAAATCTACAAAAAACATATGACTTAATATAACGGTAATGCCAACTAGTATGGCAGTACAATGACATGTATGAGCTCCAAAATTCTATCAATTTGTTCACTTGACCAGCCAAATCAAACATATAAATCTTATTATTTTGGTTATCCCTAACAAACGAAGGGGAGAGAGGGTGGTCAGAATAAACGAAGCGGAGAGGAGTGGTCAGAATTAACCAATGGGAGAGGGGGTGGTGAGAATATACAGGGGAAAGTTTGATTTAAAAAAAAACTTGCAAAAATTAGTTGTCTACACTTTTGACGTGAAATTTAATAACGGGGGGTCCTTATTATTGGTTTTGTTTAAAAACAAATCGAAAAACCAACAATCAGCAAAACTTCTTATACACAAAATCTTTGGCAGAAAAGTGCCTGGTTACCTGGCTTCAGACATGACAACTTTGTGCATGATCTTCTTTATTTAATTAAGATTCAGAAGTTTTAACACAGAGGCAAACATCGTATTCTTTTCAAAACGATAACAAATAAGATGCTAAATAACAATTTTCAATTTAAGTAAATGTATATTTCGTTGCTGCAACTACCTGTTTTATCATAACTTACAAACATAAACAATACTCATAATACTACAATACAAATGAAGTGAATGCTGATAGTTTTATTTCATATTGTTCTTTTATTATACTGCCATTTTCAACAAAAGTGAAAGAAAGTTGTGGTATTTTGGTTTTCTTAAAAAAATAGCTTTGACTAGAAATAAAAAACAGAAGTTACTTCATGTAAAGAAAACTGATTTTTCCCATCGCAGGATATTGCAAGGATGTAACAGATTTTAAGGGCTAATTTTAATAGGCCATTTGATTTGGGTCATTTTATGACATAAAATATTATTTTGTCTACGTTGTAGGTGCGACAGAATTTTGGTACTTCATCTTCGATACAATATTGCCAAAACTAATAAATTCTTTTACATGAGTGAACCAAATGTTTTTCTCAAAGCAAGAAAATGTACAGCATCTCTCTGCTTGGGGAAAGAAGTGAGTGCTCAGTCTTAAGTCTTAGTTTGGCCAATCGTCTTTTCCGGTTTGAATTATGAGCTGCAATAAATATGATTTTAACAGCGATATTGAAAAACATTTAAGTATGAACAAAATGAAGTCATTTACGATGTATGTAAGCAACAATTCATTATTTTTTTTTGCCTTTTTTAAATTTTTCTGCCAGATTACATAAAGAACGTACTCTTCACGATTCACATCATCTTGCTACAAACACTAATGCAAAATGGAGCATTTTCGAACATTTTCGTTATGCACAAATCATTATCACTGCTTGGTAAATCTAAAACCAGCAGAAATGGTGCGTAAAAAGCAAGCACTTATCCTAATTACTTTCTTTTAGGTTTAAATAGTTTACATTTTCTTATATTTTTACTAGAAAAAGCTGTCAACAGAAGTGCTTGTTTTTTTCAAATGCAGTTCAGCAATATAAACCATTTGCTAACTCTTGATGACAAGAGCGAGTTCTCTGACCATTTTCTAACCAATGAATATGTCCGTTTGAATTCGCAGTATTTATCAACGTAGAGTGGAGTTTGGTTCCACTTTTTTATCTCATACAAAAGAACCCGTTGGGGTGTTGCCGCTGACCAGGGGGGCAGACACATTTGTAGCTTCCTGGGGTGTTGATGCAGCGGTGAAAGCACAGACCGTAATATCTTTGGCATTCGTCAATGTCTGAAAATGAACAAAATTGCGTCAGGAACCAAGAGTGAGTGTAGTTAGCAAAACCATTAGGCTTTAGAGAATCCAGATTTAATAGGCAACCTTAGTTCACTGTAATAAGTCCGCGCGGGCAATGAATCAAAATTGATCGCGCGTTATTTCGGTTTATCTGTCACATTACAGGCACGACCGTGCAGTTATACATTTTAACCTTTGTTTCTTCGTTTAAATATGGGCAAGTTTTCAATAAATTTAAACCACTGAATATATGAATCAAAATTATTTTTATTGAGCCTTCACTCTAGCGAAAATTATCATCAAAGTATAAGCTCAACTTTTTTAATTTAGTGGGCTTTTTGGAGCTCTTCCAGAGAAAAAGAAGAAGCTTGGTTTTCTCTCCTCTTCGAAGCTAGCCTCCGTTGCAGACGTCTTTT
>JAOBAY020080505.1:0-18823 GCA_025331085.2 Zoanthus sociatus
TACTTGTTTAAAAGCAAAATTTTGTCCAGGCCTCAACAATTAATCAAAACCTGTGAGGGTACCTTGGTGAACAATCTTGCAAGCAAAACTAAGGTCCCCAAAAAAAAATTTTTGAAAAAAAAAATTAATCACCCCAATCTCCAAAATTAATTAAACGAAAAAACAATACCAACTTATCAGTATTATTGCACAAAACTAGGAACAGTCCCTACATTAGAATCATCTACTGTAACTATGAGATTTCTGTACTAAAAAAGAAGATGGGAAACTGCCCAGCGGAAACCGCTGTCCCATTTGAACTATCCTCTGAATCATGAAAGGTAAATTTAACATTATCTAATATGTTAACACGGTTCAAACCCTGCAACCCGCCATCTGATGTCGGCCCTTTTATATGAGCTAGGATTGTGTATAAGCGTTCCTTTTGTAGCCTCACCCCGTCTTCAAACAAGACATCATAGCCACTGTAACTGCATCCACCAAGCCTTGAAGCATTGTATGATGTCTCTTTGGACCAGAGTAACTTTCCAGCCAATTTCCTTTCAAAAAACTTCATGTTAGCGGTATATTCGCAATCCATTTTTCCGATCAGCCGAAATCCCAACAACACTACAGGAACGTTAACTGAAAAGGAAATCGCATCCGCTCTAGTTCCGTAACTCCAACTTCCGCCAAATGCTTCAAAGCGATTGCATTCTAACACTTCTGAATATAACCGCGGCTTTGCAGAAAACTTCAATCCGTCTATCACAGGCAACTTGTTATAATATCTTATAATATCAGTCACTTCATCCAGGTCCAGTAATTTGGATAAAAGTACAACTCCAGCAAATTCTTTTTCACTCATTAACGGAAAGCGAATCTCTTCTAAAATAGATCCCAGAATTTGTCTTTTCTCCTTCCAATTCCCTTCCATTCCCAACCTCTTACATTCTTTTACAGCCCAGCGATTAACGGCCTGAAAGAGATCAATTTCTTTTACAACAAGTGAATCACGCTTCACAAGTTCCAAGAGAAGTTCTCGGTCAAGCGAAGCGAATGCTTGAGATTTAATCACCTCGCTAGCCTTTTCGTCCAATATAAGCCAACACTGAGACACAAGTCGAGACTCTGAAAACTTCAAAGCTTGAGGAAGGACTGCAAGAATATTATCTGCATCCAAGTTCTGTTCTAGAAACTCAGAACACTTCGTGACCAATGAAGGAACGATGTATTTCTTTGCCAAATACAGAACTTGCATGACATTATTTCCGGTTAAAATAACTTCATCGTAATACATATGCCGTAACAGCTCTAAGAAGCCTTCTGAACTACAGTCAGGACATTCAATGGTGTTTCTCGTCTCAGCTAGGTCTCCATAAAACATGGCAAAAAACACAGGACTGCTAATCGCTAGGATGTACTTGTGAGCGGGAATAATATCTTTTTCATCTAGTTCTCTTGTGTTTGACTTTCTCATGACAAATTTGACATCGCTCAGAAGTGAGTTCTGAAACATATATTTGTTTCGTTCTCTGATTGTTGCTCGTGATATTTGCCATCTATCTTCTTTTAAATCGGCTGAAGTCGCCATTTCTTTGACAAGTTGACTTTTTAAAGACTGTATGAGCAAAACCTTTCCTGCAATTGACTGCAATTGGCCGTTCCGAAATTCAACAGGGAACTGGGGCGAGTTTCAAATTTTAACCAATCGATAAACTGACACCACCACATGAAAGATCGTGTTGACTAGTTGGTCTTTTGACTAAGTGTGATGCTTTTAGGACGAACGGAAACTGAGCTATGAACCTTGAAATATAGTTCAAAATATTATAAAGCAAATAAAGAAGCCTAAGCCGTGTATTAGACTGTAATAAAACACTCCGGACATTTGAAAACACTCGAGAAATGTAGAAAACACTTGCCTGCGGCTCCTGTTTTCTACATTTCCCTCGTGTTCTCAAATGCCCGTCATGTTTTATCACAGTCTAATACACGGCTTATGCTTCTTTATTTGTTAAATAAAATTATTTTTGTACAAACACCGACACAGCATTCCATTTATGACATTGTTTGTAAATATGTTAATTTATAAACCTAAACGATTCACCGTTTTGTTTTCTTGACACGTGCTGAACCTGGTAATTGCAACGTTTTTCACGTTAGCAATGTTTCTTGTTACAAGGTAAATGTGCAGTTTTGAAAATTCTGTCTCATGGCTGTAGTTAGTATAAAGAGACCTATATCCGAAAGATTCTTTTTTTGCTTTTTATCGACATGGAAGGGCCTTAAAACAAATTAGCGTATTGTAATAATAACTTTATTTAGGTGTCAGCTCTTATTTAGCCGGCCAAAGGTCTACTAATTGGGGACACCATTTTTACCACTCAAAGGTGGACGGAGACTTTTCACATGACAGACATTCACACATAAAAATAGTAGTCTCCGAGGGCCTACGGTTTAACGTCCTTATCCGAGAAGACGCGAAAGTCTAATCGTTTGTAGATTTTAGAGCAAAGACAGCACTTTCTCCTCAATTATTTTAAAACCCTGAGTGTTGGTCCGGCCGGGAATTGAACCTGAGCTTCCCGCACGATAAACTGGCACCTTACCAACTAGGCTAACCAGGCGGCGGTTAAAAAAGAAAAACAAGTTTAGTTTACGTTACACGAGCCGGTCCTCTCAATAAATAATGAGCCCTCCCTTGATTGAAATCTAATTTAATTCTATGTCAACTCGTCACCTAGTGAAAAAAACTTAACATTGAAGCTAACGGAATCGGAAGTGTTTGTTTTGGTTTGATCGTGTTATTACTCTTGCGTCCTGTCCGTTGTCATGGAGACATCGGAATGCGTTTTCGTCGTTTACATCGCTCGTGAAAAGCTAAAGAAGCAGATTGTTTGCTGTGACGAAAATATTTGCCGATAAGAATTTGTTATTTAGTTTAAGGTCAAAATTTATAAATTGTTCTAAACATTTTTTATATATCCTTTATATAATGCAAACCTTTTTATCTAATTTTTTTGGTGATAACGAATATTTTTTATCTGCACTAAATTTTCTTATTATGTTTCTCACACAGAATTCGTACATGAAGAGAAACACGTTTTAATGACCAGTGCAGCATTGCCTGTGTTGGCATCTGGGGTACTGGGCTGCTTTGAGACGGTAAGACATCATGATATATATTCTCGTGTTTCATCTTCATTGTGCTTCGAGAAAAAATGATGTATCAGTGCTTGCCGTTTGAAAATCCTTGGTGAGTGAAAAAAAGCTCACCTAAGGGAACTGAGGTGAGCGGTTTTTGCCTTAGTATTAGTGTCTATTATTTGGCCAAAACAATGTTGCTTTTACACCATCTAAATTGAACAACTTTCTCGATAACCCGACAAAAATAAAACTTTTCTTAAAGTTTGATTGGAGGTAAACAGTAACGCCAGCAGCCAATAACAAAGGCCGTATGGTATCTCAAATAGATGTGAAAAACACGATTATGCTTATTGTTTGACATTCTCGACGAAGCTGTTTTGAATGCGAAATTTTTAAATTCTCAAAAGATGAATAGCAAATGGAACACGTGCTTTTTATTCTTTGACGAGGCAAACGATTTTTCGTGAGCAGGTGATCCAATTTATGGCGAGCGAGAGCAATCGCAATCAGCAAGCACTGATGTATAACTTATACAACTTATGATAGAAAGTACTTTGAAAGGTTAGGTGTTTAACTTTTGTATCATTGTTTCTGGCAATACTTTTATTTGTTTATATTCAGTATTATCACTTTATGCATCTTCTAGTAAAAAGCTTACTAAAAGCATGACTAAGAAGAAAACATGTTATTGTGGATTTAAGTGCATATGTAGTGAAAATGCGAAGGTATTTTTTTTGTTATTTGAAAAGACCTTTTTAAAACTTGAATTTGGTGTTGAATATTTTTAGATATCACATTTAGGTTTAGAGATATTTACGTTTAAATATTTCATTAGATGTCGTCATCAAAATCGACACATGCACAATCTTACGCTAGTTTGAACTGACAGCAGTTGTTATCGAATTTTTTGCTACTGAATGCTGAATCGAGCACAAATTACAACCAGTAGTTATCAAATACTAAATCTATTGTGAAAGCCCTAATTTGCTTGTCAAACTTAATGAATGTCTTGAAAGTATTTAAAAAAAACTCTTAAGTTCAGAATTCCAACCTGATAGATCTGAATCTGAATTTTTTTATCGATTGTATTACAGGAAGAAAATATTGAAACACTGACGTCAATTGTACGGGATTCGGTTATAATCCTATCCCACAATTCTTTACCAGTTGAGAGTGCAGTTCTGATGTATCAGCATTTAAGGTGAGTCAACCAGGAAAAACCTACTTTTCAATTATTTGGTTTGTTTAAAGAGCCAAATAAACTTGTATTTAAAGCAAAGTGACATTGAGAGAAGACCAACGTTCACAAAGTACATAAACGATAAATATTTCATAATGTCATTATCTAAAGCCACGGTACCCAATCACGATAACTTAAATCAAAAGTCTCAATGAGATGACTCGCGGGTACTGCGCACAAGTAGAACGACAAGTCAGAGCAAAACGAGCATCCCCCACAGGCACTCGTTAAAGTTTCCTGTCAAAAATGAGAGGGTTATAACAGTTTCCCTTTTGCTCTTTCAGATCTATATATTAATTAAGTATTAATTAGAAAACTTTTCATAATAATATAGAAGAATCAAGTTGAGAATGTTTCAACAGCCAAGTGTAAAGAAAACAAAATTATCTAAACTGGCAAACAATACAAATGGAAACAATAAAAAACCCTTTGTCTAATCGTAAATAACAATAAATACAGTAAACTTTACAGAAAAAAGACTTCCAGTATCTTTCATAAAAAAATTATTACTCTGTTCACCTTTCTCTATCAGGAGGGAGATAGAACTTGTTGCGACTGTTTTCACTTAAATGTTATGAATGTGCGCCTGCAAACCGTTCAGAACTGACTTAGGTCTTTTTCACCACAAAAAGCTGATGAAGAATCGAAGCAATGGCAATTGTTGCACAAAATGTTATGCAAATGAGAAAGTCCCAACTGTAACTTACTGCTACTCCTAAGACTATCTTTGAATCAAATATGAGAGAGTCCGACCTAACACTCATCCTCCCTATATTTTCGTAATCTTTTGAATACACAATGATTTTTCTAAAAGGCCGTTTGATCATTTCAGCACCAATCCGGCGTATCATCAGATGTTGATTAGTGTCTTGTGGGAAATTGTTGTTCATTCAGAATCTGAAGTGCGATGTTTGGCGGCTCCTTTGTTTATGGTAAGTAGCTGGATGAGAAGATACGTTTTTTCAATGAGTTATCAGCATGGAATACCATTGTTTGTAAATGCAAACGTTTTGTTTCTGCCTCTGTATATCGAAAGTATTAGTAATCTTATGTATAATGTGAAAAATAAGACTGCACCTGAAAATATCCAAAACCTATTCAGCGACGTTTGTAATATCCACTCTTATATGACACGATCCTCCACATCAAAAGACTTTTACAGTATTTCAAAAAATCTAGAACTAACCATTTAAAAACTCATTTTCGTGTTTTGGCGCTAAGGTCTGGAATGAGATACCTCTCATTCTTTAAAAGAATCATCCAAAACAGTGTTCAATCAAAAACTACAAAATTCTACTCGAGTTTCTTCATCAAAAAGACTCCTATCTAAAAGTGTCATGTTTTCTAAATCAAATAAAGAGCATAAGCAGAACACTAGTATTATATTTCTTTTTTTTTTTCAATATGGCGTATTTACCTGATGAGGCTGAGAGTCAGCAAAATTTTAGCACATTTAGATTTTTATTAATATAATAATATAGATTTACACTTTAAACGGATCTGTACGTAAAAAGAGATGTTATAGACAATTTTTATTATCAATGTCTACTAAATGGATGGTTTGCTTCAAAATCCGTTTTAGGAAATAGATATTCTCGTACTATTTAGTACTACTTTAGATAATTTTAAAATTTGTACCTTCCTTGACTAGCACTTAAGACTACTTGCAGTCCACTTTCCTTTTTGTAAAACTTCATTTCTTTGATAAAATAAAATGGAAAAAGGGAATAAAGAACATCGGAAGAATATACTTTTACAGTATATTCTTCTAAGAAGATAAAGGATGTTTTTGAGCTTATTTTTTAACTTGTTTGTTTGTTTGTTGTATAGGTAATCGCACGACTTTGAGCTCAATCTGGAAAGGGTTTGCAGGAGTGGGTTTTCAGAGAGTATCAAATTCCATTAGGCTGTAGGGCGAGTGCATTTTCAGCTTTTTAAAAAAACTCACAAGTGCAAATTTATTTCAAAATTGAACGAGGAAATTTGTGTGATTACCTTTTAATAACATATCTATCAAACATACAAAGTACAATCAGTTGTGCATGCTGGCAAAACTCTGTCAGCAAACTATTTTATCTAACTGTACACATTTGATTGGTTCTTATCAAACCCTTTTGTTTTTTATCCATTTAAAGCGATATTTTGTTTTGAATTTGCCATCTTTTTGCATTGGTGTTTACAAAAAGCTGCACTGCTCTTAGCCAATAAAAATCAAGCCAACCCCAACCGTAGTTAACCTTAGGCGAAAAACCGCTGACTGACTCATAACTGGAGTCATGGCTCATCGCCTCATTTGACTTCTCTGTTAAACTGCAATGTATGTCATTTGTTCCTCAAGGTGCTCATCACTGGAGTTGACCTGGATACTATCAGCAGACAGGTTCTACCTGCTCTTGTGACCCTTGCTTCAGATTCACACATGTAGGTTCTTCATAACAGAGAAAACCTAACGCTTGTGGGATTGGCTTAGTATCTTAAGTCTACATAGCACATTTGTACTTGAAGCGTGGCCTTGGCACCCATATTATATGGTATCAAGTTAGTACAAGTACGCATGTGCTATCTACGCTTGTGATTATCACTTTAAAAGCCAATCCCACAATCGTTACGCTTTCATTATTGTTTATCGCTCGAGGAAACATGATATGTTAGATTAATAGTGTTAGTGGAGGATCCATTTATGATATAAATATATAACTTGGGATGCGAGTTATATAGAAAAATATTCAAATGCAAGCTATTAATAACGACCCAAAATAAGTAAGCTTGATAGTTTAAATTAATGTTGTTAGACAGTGGAGCATCCCTTTATGGTATAAATATCGCTTGAGATGAGTTATTTACAAACAATAATCAAATGTGAACCGTTGATGTGGACCAACGAGTTAGGAAAAGTAATGTTTTAGAACTATAATTTTGTTGTACACTGGAGGACTCCTTGAAGGTATAAATATTGTTTGAGATGTGTTATATACAAATAAAATGTGAGCTCTTGATATATGGACGCAAGATAATAAAGAGTACAGTTTAGATTAATATTGTTGGACAATGGATGATCCTTTAAGGTATAAATATCGCTTCAGATGAGCTGTATACAAAGAATAGTCCGATAGAAGCTGTTGATATATGGACCCAGATTAAGGAAAAGTAATATTTTAGATTAATATCGTTGGACAATGAAGGATTCCTTGAAGGTATTGATATTGCTTGGAATGAGTTGTATGCAAAGAATAATCAAATATCAGCTCTTGATATGGATCCAAGGTAAGGAAAAGGAACTTTTTAGAAAAATATTGTTGGGCAGTGAAGGATTTCTTCAAGAATTGCCGCTTTTTTCCAACAGGTCCGTAAGAGCGGCATCAATACCTGCATTTGGAGCGATTGTGGGAAACGTTAGCGATCCGATGGTAAGGGAACTGTGTATTTAAAATGTCTTCCTTTCATCTATCATTCAAAAATAGAATATACTTTTTGTGGGCTTACCGGCATAATAAAAAGGGTTGCCGCAGTTCTTAACAATGCTGGAAAGTCATAGAATTGGGGTTAAAAATCCAGACCCTGGTAAATTCTTGAATTGAGTTGTGGTCCTTGAAAATCCGGAAAATGTGCAAAACATTCTTCCTTGATTTATTTACAAAAGTAATGAAAATATGCTGCTTTTCAAAATATTTTTCAAAATTTTAAGCTGTTTATATGCTGGTAAACCCTTAAAAATTGAGTTGTCTTATTGCTTTTATGAAATAACTTTTCTGTTTGTGATTATCTTGAATTCGAACAAAACTAGTTTTAAATAAATAGAGCAGACCACACTGTCTATTGAAGACGATTGACTAAATTTTGGCGTCCTTTGGTAGCTCATCCATTCCCGGAAGAGAGGATAACATAGTGGCTTCTTCCCTACTTGCAGTGCCAATAAAGTAGAGATAAAGACATTGTCTATTGAAGATTATCTAATAGATTTGGGCATTTACGGACACCAAGGGGCGACAATATAGTTGCTTCTGCCCTACTGGAAGATCCGCTATTTTGTATCGCAGCTATGGGAATGTTAAGGCAAATATTGTAAACAAGGATTCAGTCTTCTATGCTGATTCTGGGGGCCACGTGAGGTATTGGCTTGTAGTCTATTCTTCCTCGAGGAGTTATTATTGTTTAATCTGTATCTTTATGTTCCAGGAAAAACCTTTCACTTTACTCTCCGATGTTTTTTAGGTTCTAGAGAAAGTGTACGTTCAGTTCCAGTCCTTTCTGGAGGACCCACAGTACAAAGATCAGCACGAAGTGCAGATCACTATGATAAGAACATTCGCTAAAGTTGGCCCACAATCCGAACCACATTTTAGAGATGAAGGTATAACAGCTAATGAAAATGTTTGCTAGATCGCACTCTTGGTCAATTCTTATAGTTATACAGTATTATTGAATTTTTATTATGGCACTTTAGTTAAATGGATTAATTTACTCTGAAATCATGCGCATGATTTAAAAATTGAATTCACACAGCACGAATTTAATTTGAAGTTAGAAAAAAATTGATGGACGTGGAGTGTAAATACAAATTCGTAATTACCTATTTGAAATCCCTTAAAGTCAAAGCGTTCTCCAACTGTTGCTGTTATTTTGGGAATTTTGAGAATTTTAGAATTTTCTACCCTGGTAAACTCCTGGAATTTTCTTATTGTCAGTCAGTGAGCACCATGTTTGCAATTAGGAAATGTCCAACTTTCAAGGAAGTCTTCTAATCCTAAACTGTTTTCAAATGTTTTTATATAGCTTGATTCTTTTAACAAATTGATATATCTTTGTATAATGTTGGTATAACCTTAGCTTACTTTTATATTATCAATTTTGTAATAGTTTTAATCGTTTAATATTAGTTTACAGTTTTACAAAAGGATAGATTTTACTCCGTATTGACAAAAATGAATTTTTGACTGACGTTTCGGACTGGAGTTCTTTATTCACTCCAACGAAGGACTGCAGTCCGAAACGTCAGTCGAAAATTCATATTTTCACTACGGTGTAAAATTTATCCTTTTGTAAAACTGTTTCTGTAGAAACTTCGCAGCATTCCATTTATAATATTAGTTTAGTTTTTTGTAAAGCGCAGTTAAAAATTTTGTATTGAGAGTTGCGCAGTAGGAGTACAATAAGTTATTATTAGCAGTAGTAGTACTTATTTGTTATTGTTTAAGGTTAGGAAAGATCAAGTCAAAATTACCTGCTTTTACTTTATATTCGCTTTCTCGTATTTGTAGTACTTCTTCCACGGTTGTCAATCATGGCCTCTATTAATAACAACTTAATGCATGATGATCGCAGAAGAGAAATCGCCCTTGAGTTGCTGGAGGCATACGTCTCTTTAACTTGCTGTTGTATCCTTCAGTGAATGACGTCACAAAATGTAAGGGAACATGGTGCTCACTCCTCCTGGAACACAAAATTTATCTGTACTCCTGAAAAACTGAATTTTGTGAAAAACTTTTTTATCAGTTATATAAACAAACCAAAACATGCAAAAGAATCTGACTTGTGATTGTACTTTTTGTATTTATGTAGACTGACTCTCAGCTGCTGCTACTGTGGCAAAGATTATCTGTTTTGCTTTCTCTGAGAGAGAATTTAGGGTTGGGTCCCGGAAAAAATAAATTCTTTACCCTGGAGGACTTCTGAAAAACTCCTGGAATTTTGTTATCATCAGTCAGTGAGCACCATGTTGTCATTGTATTATTTTGATCAGCTGAATCGATGTATTAGTTATTGATTACAAAAGACAAGCTCTTTAACGCAAAGCTGACACCGCCTTCATCCTAACGAAGCAATGGATTAGTGTCCCACCAGGGGGGTCATAGACTCTCATCTGCTCAACTCTGCAGAAACTGAAGATAATTACCAGATGCATAGGCTGCTTGGCCTATAAAGGATTCAGTTTTAGCTGGTTTCTTATCTAATAATAATTTCTATCGTTGTTACATATTATTATTTTATGGTTAATCACAGGCAGCCCAGGCAAAGATATAGTATTTTTATGAAATAGTGAAGTAAATTCGCAAGTTTAATCTTAACTAGCCTGTTTCAGGTAGTCTGTAGATCCGTTGTAGCTGTTTTTTCAGACATTTTAAGCTAATTTGTTACCAGTGATGGAAAAGGTAGCAAAATCTCCAAAAAAGCCTGAAAAACCAGTTGTAACGGATCTACAGACTACCAGAAACAACATCAAACCAAGGTTAGTTAAGTTTTATTAAAAATTAAATTTGCAGTTTTACTTCGCTATTGAATTCATACAAATACTGTATTTTAAAGTCCACAGTGTTTTTCCTGGGCTGCCTGTGGGTCAACTGATGAACAGTATGAGTATCTTGTCAGGACAGTAATTTGAACCAATCAAAAGAAAGACAAAGCTTACGACTACCTTTTTTTAACCAATCACAAACCTTGTTTATTTATATGTCCTCTCCAAAAAGGAATATATCTAAAAATGATCAGTTTAAAGGAATATTTGCTTTTGAATGTTATTTTATCTATTATAATATTCATTGTTTTATGTCTTGATTTAGAATATTCTAGCTGAAATCTTCGCTCACGGATACTCTGTTGACGTTTTAGAATTTTATCGAAGTTTTTGCTTTTGAGTTTATTTTCCTTAACCATTGTCCTGTTAGTCATATCAGCGGAAGTGTTGAATAACTACATTATACCAGGTTTGAGATATGTCAAGGAAGATGTGGAGGATCTTGCTCCAGAATACGAAGTATTTACCTATTCATTTTTATGTGCCATTCTTCCCTTAGATCCCTCTTTAAAAATATTTCTTTTATTCTACTTCCCATCCATTTGCCAACTATTTATCTAGCTATTTTATAAACAACGATCCATCCATGTTCCACCTACCAACCCGCCCCTCCATGTACCACCTGCCGACCCATCCATCCATGTTCCACCTGCCGACCCATCCATCCATGTTCCACCTGCCGACGCATCCATCCATGTTCCACCTGCCGACGCATCCATCCATGTTCCACCTGCCGACCCATCCATCCATGTTCCACCTGCCGACCCATCCATCCATGTTCCACCTGCCGACCCAACCATCCATGTTCCATCTGCCGACCCATCCATCCATGTTCCACCTGCCGACGCATCCATCCATGTTCCACCTGACGATGCATCCATCTGTGTTCCACCTGCCGACCCATCCATCCATGTTCCACCTGCCGACCCATCCATCCATGTTCCACCTGCCGACCCATCCATCTATGTTCTACCTACCAAGCCATCCCTCTATGTACCTCCTGCCCAACACTTCATTCACTTATCATCCCCTACCCACCCGTCCATTCACCTATTGCCTACCTACCCATCCATCCATGTTCCATCTCACGTTGTAATCAAAGTTTTACAAAGAATGCATCAATATAGGCTTTCCTAGATTTGCTGTGTATGATTGCTAGCTATGTCATACTGGGGCCTAATGAGAGCTTTTAAAGTTTTAGATCCCATTCATTAGCAGCTGCTACTATTTAGTATTAGTATGCATGCGTATATGGCTATAGGTCGTTCCGTCCTGCTGCACATTTCCCTTGCGTTCCCACTACCGCCGCCTGGTTAGCCTAGTTGGCAAGGTGCCAGTTTATCGTGCAGGAGGCTCAGGTTACGTTCGATTCCCGGCCGGACCAGCTTACAGGGTCTTAAAATAATTGAGGAGAAAGTGCTGCCTTTGGTCTAACATCTGCATACGGTTAGACTTTCGCGTCTTCTCGCATAAGGACGTTAAACCGTGGGTCCAGTCTCTCGACACTCTATCGAGAGACTTAAAAGAACTCACACATTTGTCGAAAATAGCAGGGTAGTGATCCCGGTGTTGTGGTCTGTCTTCATTACTGAGGGCATTTTTTATTATTATTTCAGCTAGTCAGGATTTAGTTTTATAAATGTAAAATATAGATTTAATACATTTCGAGTTTGATTTTGTTATTTTTCAGGTTACTCATTTCGAGTTTAATTTTGTGTTTTTTTTCAGTGTCAATATTCATAATATACAATATACCTGTTTGGCAATTGCAAACCAAAATTCAAATTTAAAACCGTAAATATTTTGTTTCTTTTTATACACCGACTTCACTTATTTGAACGTCATGTGAGCCAGCGGTGTTTATCCTCAGCGGGGTGATGGTGTTTGCCGCAGTGGTGGTTTGATAAGGGCCAACTTCGGGCAGCACCATATCCTGGGCGTGGTCGTAATAGGAATAAGAAGCCCCCGTTAGGGTACCTATACTTTCACTGATGAAGTACGAGTTTCCATTCAAATCGTGTTTACTTTGAGTTGGCAATGTGTCAGGTCTGGGACAAATGGTGGCTGGGTATTGAAGCATCATGTTGCCATTGGTTAGTCTAGCAGCATTGTATATTCCTTCACGTGATACCATCCCTGGTGTATTGGAGTCTGTTAGGCTCATAGTATTCAATATTGCCAGAGAATTGGCGTCAGTAGTCAGCCATGAGGCACCAGCAATCTCATTACTGTTAAGCGTAACATTTGGCGTAATGTAGCTTCTCACTAATGAAGTCGGTGAAAGACCCTTATATGTATTATATTTGGTTTCATACGCTTCCTGTTGGTGAGTTACTTCATTTGACGTATGGTGGGTGGGAAACATAAAAGATTTACTCTGGGTACCCTCCATAGATGACGCGAAACATATTGGTTTATCATCCGACGTAATACCATTGTTTTCCGTACTCTCCTGTGGGGCTACGATGGCCACTGGGCAACCGTTTTGAGCTGAAGCAGCTGGTTTTATACAGATGCGCTTTAATGATGAAACATTCTTTGGTAAAGGGGAATGTCTTGCTTGTTTTTCCTCCCTTATTGAATTTTTAATCGTCACAGAACTGTGGATTGCTGTATCTTCTCTTTTATCTATTATTTGCCGACTCTCTGCAGCTGATAGCACTGTACTATACGTGGCGTTAGCATCCGATCCAGATTCTGAAGCAATAAATTAAACTTTTGATTAGAGTACTTTTTCTTAAACATTTAATTATAAAAACTAACTGCAAATGTTGACAACGTATAACGTTTGTTAAATAAATTAAAACAAACTTGTTATTTTTCATGTTTCATTCTAACAAGGAATTTCTTTTTTAAACTAAGAAGAGGAGCATAAATATAATGTACTTGATAATGCTTTTAGGAAAATGATAGTGATGATGATGTCGAACAACAAACCGTATATTTTTAAAATTAAATTTTAAAAAAAGTATAACACATTTCAACGTAAATTTAATAGAATTAACTTTTTTTTACAAACATATTTCGGCAGAAACCTCTGCCTAAGCTGTTAAAGCGAGATCAATTATTATAAAACATCCTTCGGAATAATCAGAAAGATTAAATAATAAATAAATGTTCTCTTTACGGGTGTGAGTCATAGAAAACAACCGCAACAATGAGTTGTAAGTTTAAAATGTCCTAAAATAAATGAGTTTGGAGTGTTTCTACACAACGCCAAATGACGAATTAAACAAAATTCGTGGATTTTGTCCTTTGAGACAGAGAAAGTGAATATGAATCGACCAAGTCATCAGAATATTGTCCATCCGGCGATGCAATACCAAGATTGCCATTAAAAGGACACTGACTGCAAGCAAACGAAAGCAAGGAAGACCAAAGGAGAGACGGATAAACTTTATTGAAAGGAAAATCAAAGAAAAGAGTACATTAATTAAAACACTGGGCAAGAAGTATGGGCGCGAATGGTACTCGTGTGGGGCCGTAAGCATGGGGAGGGGCCTGGGATGTGCGTGCTTCTGCCTTCCGGCCAATTTTTACCCCAACTTTTGTAGCTACTACTGCTTCACAGAAAGTCTGAGAAAAACGGGAAATGTTTCAAAAGTTTTAGTTAATCTCATTTACTCTTAAATACAACAACAACATTTATTTCCACAATCTTTACAGAGATGTGCAATTCAAGTGTTAAGAAATAGAACATAATTATAGTGGCTGCACACCTGAAATAACTATAGTGAGCTAATCTAGTCAGGAGCCCATTACATTTCAATAGGCCATTTCCGAGTTCCCTTGTGCCTCTGTTTCAAAGCGAGTCTAAGTGCGAAGCCACTCTTATAAAAATGACTTTGATTTGCATGAAAATGAAATTGAATGCAGAACTCTTTTTCATATGAAAGGTTTCGCACTTAGACTCGTTTTGAAACAGAGGCACAAGAGAACTCGGAAATGGCCTATTAAGAAGAACAAAGGCCCTATGTGCCACGGGGCACGAGGAGGACAGGTAACAGAACATAATAAATAATAAAATAGATTCTTATTGTGTGCATTTATAATTCATAAGATGCTCTATGCAACTTTGATCAGGATTGTAAGGTATATGGGTGCCAGTCGATGAAGGGATTTGAATGTGATCATCAGGAGTTTAAAGGTAATTCTTTGTCTGATAGGAAGCCCGTGCAGTTCCTTGAGTAAAGGGGTGATGTGGCATAATTTAGAGGAGTTGTAAATAAGTCGGGCACAGGCATTCTGGGTTCGTTGGAGCTTGCACAGAGTAGTGTCTGGTAGACCATACAGAAGACTGTTACAGTAATCAAGCCTACTGGCGATAAAGGCGTGGATTAGAGTTTCAGTGTGCTGCAGACTGAGGAACTTTCGGATATGTCTGATGTTATAGAGATAAAAGAATGCTAAACTGGATGTCTTGTTAACATGGGTGGACATAGTGAGAGAGGGCAGTGCAATTAGTCCAGTGCAATAATAACCATAACCATCAGCTGGAAAGTGGATCAAGTTTAAAAACAAAAAGAAAGAAAAATGAGGGAAAAAATAAATAGAAATAAATTGTAATAAATTAAAATAAATTAAACTAAATTTTCAGACAAATTAATTTCAAAACATTCGTCGGGAAGCATGTCCTTAGACCTCCCTTAAAGGTTAACGCCTTCGATGCTGGGTTTTTCACTCCAAAGCAATACGTTGTCTTTCCAATTTACGCGCGCGTCTTTCCCAACCCTTCCCAAACTAATGCATCTACTACTAACGTATATCTACCTTTTACTGTAGTATGCATATCTAGAGATGCTTTTAATCGCATCTCCATCTCAAGCGCCAGTTGATTTTCAACAACAAGTAGCACATACTCCTCCAATGTCATGTGAAGTAAATGAAAAGAACCTGGAAAAAAGGAAAAAATAATAAACATTTGAACATCACATGTGACGATTGAAAAAAAATTAGCTTTTCATGAAGATGTGATGTTTGATGTTTGATGGTTGATGTTTGAAAACAAAATAGTACTCCACTTACATCAAATAGCTTTTCATGAAGACTAATCCCGATGAAAGGTTACAATCTAATCTGGGCGATCTATATTCAAGACTAACAAAATGTTGCACCTTTTAGCTTCATCGCTTTTTCAACTTAAACCAAACTGAAATCTTACCAAAGCTTGGCGCACTTCTCAACGTTAAATCTTCGAGTAGTTTGGAAGTAAAGAACGTCCACACCAGAAGGAATTGCTGGGCTTTCTCTTTGAAAGAATAACATTTGTCTTTGTTGGAATCCTAAAAGAGAGTGGTTGATTTAATTTTCTTACAGTTCTAAATAAAACAGATAGCTAAAGAAGTATCTTTACCTACTTTGTGCTCAGCCAGGAAGTAACAATAAAAAGATTTCGTTATATTCCTTCCCTACGGCCGGGTATGGCAGTACATAAGTTCAAGAGAACTAAGTAATCCTTTCTTTTTTTTAATTTCCCCTTTTTTCCCCTTTCTGTACCGTTAGACAATGTTTAGTTTCTTTTGAATTTACTCCGTTTTCAACAAATCGTTGCGAGAAGGAAAGTGCAATTTAATCCAAGCACCCATGTTAAAACGTTTCCTAAAGCTAAGCAAGTAGTCTTTGCTGTCTTTTGCTTTCGCTGTGTAAAATGTTTATCGCTTACCTGAAGAACGCAGCGATCGACCATGCTATCTAACCACTCTGTGAAAGCCTCCAGCGGAGCTTGTTTGTTTAACAGGTTCTTGAACTCCTGAAGAACTAATGAACGAGTAATAACTCAATATGCAGCAGTATTTTGCTTTTAAGTTTCACTATCATAAAGCGTCGCGTTCTCTTAGTCTGGAAGAGTAAGAGATTTTGATTAACTATCAACCACTAAAACATCAGGTTCTAAAAGTAAAACCATAAACTACACTAAAAAATGTTTCACTCTCCAACACAATTTTAAATCTAAAATATTACTTTTTTTATTTCCGCGGGTTGACATTAACAGCTTGCTTTTTATTATTCTTTAACCCATCACAAACATTTTGGTTCCACGTTAAGGTTTTCAATAGAGAGCTTAAACAGCAGGTATTCTTGTTGTCGTAACTAAACCATCAGCAGATGTTGCGTACCTGAACACGTTATGCGGTCGTGGTGAACTTGACGGAGGCCTACAAGTCGCTTTTTGCCTCCATGTTGGTCTGTCAGAACTACGACTTTTCCTTTTTTTTAAAAAAGGAATGGCTTTAAGCACCAAACAAATCAACAATAAAGCTTTGTAAGTAAATGATTTACTTACAATTACCTTAACACTGACTTTTGCTCCAGGTTTATGTTTATGTTACTTTTCGCGCCTTTTTACTTTGCAGGCGTTCGTCGTTGTAAGACGCACGCTGCTTAAGTTAAATATTCGCGCCAAAAACGCCTTTCTCAATCCAGTCTACCCACGAAAAATAAACTTCCGTCGTGAAGAAATGTTTCGGTGCTTAAGCTCTCTAATATTAAGCTTATAGCGAATTAAAAATTCAAATCATAAATAATTGTAACATTTTTCTGTAAGATATGATGTTCAGAGCTCTTAAGTCTCACTCACTGAGCGAGAACCTCCCACATTTCAAATGAGGGACGACGACGACCGCAAAGAACAATAGGAAATACAATAATTGCACGTTGGAATGCACTGAGCTGAGCACCTGCATGGAGTAGTCGCTAAAATTACAACGTGAAAAGACCTTTTTAGAGTTGTCGAGACTACGACAACGTCACAGCAAAACCTTTCTCAGAATTTGTTTAGCTTCATGGCGAAACAATTAATCGTTTTTCCATTCAGAAATTTTAAGGCAAGAAACAAAACCCTAATGACCCGCACAAAGCCGTAAAGAGCGAATCAGAAATGTAATTTTTTGAGAAGTCATCGTTCACGTTCCGGTCCTTGTTGCTTAAAGTCCCAATAATCCAGCATTAGCATGGCCTAAACTACAAAACAATATCTTTTGTAAAAGGGCCACCCTGCATGGCACGCTCGTAGATTGGCCTCATCCCAAAATGTTACTTCTTACACTCGTTTTTTTTTAATAAGAACAAATTTAATAAGAACATTGAGGCTGAAATCGCTCGAAAATAAGAACAATTTAAGAACAATCTCAGGCTGAAATTTTTTTCAACAAACAGTCGGACCGCGACAACAATGTAAAGCTAACATTTCTTTTCAAAATTCAGGGTCTTTATATAGTCTTCCAGATATTATATACATCACTCTTAAACTTCCTTATCACACTTTTCATGTGTAAACAGTAACAGATCACATGTATGAGTATAAAGAATGAACACTACATGTACTGTATACAGAGAATTTTAAGAACAAAAATATAAGAACAATTTATAGCTGAAATGGCCGAAAAAAATAAGAACATTGAGCCTGAGCTAAATTTTACTGGTTCTTAATAGAAAAAAAGAGTGTATCTCATGTAAACGAAATCGTGGCAACACAAAAACACATGACCTATTTATTAATATGTGACTTACACTGCTCCGGTTGCATCTTGTAAGGAATATATGTTCCAATGTTTAACCCGTCGCACGATCTGCCTTCCTTTTTAGAAAGTTAAGTGGAAATAAAAAAAACTAATTATGGTGATACCCAGGAAAATACATTACCCTATAACACGAGCTATAAACATATGTTAAATTAAAATATACAGTATTTGTCAATAAGACTTGCAAAGACTGACCTTACAACGTGAGAAAAGTTATGGGCCGTTTGTACAATATTTCGACTGGCCATTAGTCTTCATCAGGTTTCATTATTAGGACAATTTCTGTTACAGCTTTATATATGTTCAAACAAATATCGGATGGAAATTACAAACATTTGAAGATAGTGAAACGGAAGATAAAGATCTATAAAAAATACATTTACAATTTTAAAATAATTGAATTACTGTTCATGAAGTTTGCTCAGATACCAAAAGGTTCAACGGTTTTAGCTTTTTGAATATAATGTCCTTCAAGAGCTTTCCTTGGATCACGTTTAGATTTAATAATTTCAAGTGGAATAAGAAGCATATCTCTGAGGGAATGATTATTGCTCCCGGGGGGGGCGACTCCCCTGAAAAGTGGGTAGGGGTGCTCGACGATACTTTTAGGGTCTGAAATTAGGATCCTGCGTACCTTTTAGG
>JAOBAY020080506.1:0-10892 GCA_025331085.2 Zoanthus sociatus
GGATCTTCGAATCCGGAATCCACAGTGTGGAATCCAGGATCCAAGGCTCTCTTGGATTACCTTACATGGGCCGATAAATTTGTCATATTTCAACATAGTCTGGCATACGCAGTAACTGACTTTCAAGTTAAGCCACAGGTTTCCCAACCTGCAAGTTTGTCATATTAAAAATTTCCACACAACGTCAAAATTTCAAAAACGAAAATACTGGAAATAAAATTCACCTAATTTGAGTTCACCTTGAGTTTGTTTCTAGTGAGTATTTTGGGCGCGACTGAAAATGTTTTGGAGAGATGTTTTTCCATTCTTTCTCCACTTCTTTAAAGAGAGTGGAAGAACGATCGCAAAAAATCTCTCTAAAACACCTCCAATAGCCCCAAAAATGCTTTGTTTGGAAAATTTTCAGTAAGACTAACTGCCAGCTTGGGACGTCTGAGCTTCAGCAAACACAAAAACATCCCTGAGCTGTCCCATGGACAACATGACAGAGGAAAATTATTTTCTCCGAAGACATCTTTCTAGTAAAACTCAAATGGCTTAATTCGATCCTGGAGCACCTTCGTAATGTGCAATATTGCATCACTTGTGGCAAGTGGCTTTCCAACAGCTATAAAGGAAAACAACAGTATCCGTACACCATATATGGAAATGTAACAACCAACACCACACGAAGGAGAATTCATTTGTCGTCTATGGAATTCAATGCAACATCACAAATTGTTGCAATATTTTTTACTATAATTCCTAAAGTTGCAAATACCGTCATAGCTAAAACCAGTGAATGATAACTTATTATAAAGTATTTTTCTTCAAGTGTTTTATTAAAAATTCGATGCATTTATCGTTACCAAAGTTCGTCAGCTTTACCTGCGGTACCAGGGTGTTGCAAGCGAACATTGGACACTGAATGTTATGGGCGTCTCCTTCTTCTATTTTAAAATTAAGATAGCTGAAAATCACAATAGACAAAACATGCATGTTAGTTGACCATAGCCTAGACTACGTCTTGAGACGATTATTAATAATAGTAATCCTTAGTTGTACAACAATTATGGAGACTGGGTTTGTACCTCAGCGTAAACAATGACGTTATGAATCAATCATCAATGATCGTTGTGTTTTTAAACGAAGTTTGAGCGAATTTCAAAAGAGAAGCCTGAAACTAAAAAACTTTACAGCTTCAGCGAGATTCAAACCCGTAAACGCTGCGATACTGGTGCAGCGTAATCTCGTACCCAGATCTCACTGAAAAGAAAAGTTTTCACTTTTCTTTTCAGAGAGATCTGGGTTGGAGATTAGGTGCAGCGGTCTAACAAACGGAGTTATGATGCAACAACTAAAAGACAAGAACCCAGTTCCTCAAAACCCAATTAGTGCAAACCCAGAATTAATTTTTTAATCCGTGTTTCTGTTTTCTACCTTCTATAGCTTGCAGGCTAGAATTTTGGATTTAAGATGTTGTTTTATTGGTAAAATTGAACAGAATTTTGTAAGCATCATAAAGCTTTACTTCATGATGAAAAATTTAATCTTCAAATTTTGTCTTAATCGGGCCCAGGTCATTTAAGTGGGTCTACCGATGCCACTCTCAACATTGTACACCTCAGGCAGAGTCGCTCAGTTATACCCACTAAAAAGTGACCTGTTCTCTCAGTTGTAACCCCACACTCTGAGCTCAGTTGGTTAGAGTGCTGCCCCAGTGTAACCAAAGTCATGGATTCGAATTCCATTGAAGTTTTCAAGGTTGTTTATTTCAGTCTTCTTTTTCGAAATTATTGATAAAATTGCTTGAAATTGCTTCTAACATTACAGCTAGTGACAACCTCATGAACAAAATTTTAAGTTACTTTAGTTCTGAGAGCGTATGATGTTTAATCCTTTCAAACAGATATAACCAGTTGAAGAGGACAGAACTGGACCTTTACCAAATACATATAAACCACCACTTTTTTACTGCGATCCGAAATGGAAGTAAAGTCGTTCAGAAATCTGGAAAATCTGAAACATAAGAATTATTCTATATACTGGGCTGGGTTGTTCAAAGATGGAATTGATTTAACCATAAGCAAAATTACGGTAGCAATTGCTTCTCTAAGGAAAAGATTGTAGTTCTTATAAAAGACGGATCAGATTATCCTTGGAATAAACTTGTTAATCCCAAATTTACTGGTCAATTCCGACTCTAAAACGTTGGAAACAAAACCATGGGTGTTTCCCTCCCTATCCCGAGAGTCCCACAAGACTTGGATCCTATAAAAAGGTTCAGGCTTTAGACCCTATACAACGTCTCATATCACTGTCACAGCATGTCTCCATTCTGCTTTTCATAAAACAAGCCAACTCAGCTGAAATTCTCATTCATCTACGAAGCATTCAAATCTTAACGGACCTTTCCCAGCAACCACGGCAAAACTCGTGTGTACAATTCAGTCCAAGGAGGCCTTCATCGGTTTTTATTTCATCAGCACAGATGTCGCAAGTTTCCTATGAATTAAAAACATTTATGCCTAGTTTAGTGAACAGTAAAATGAACTAAAGTAAAACATTCATTAACTTCTGAACTAATAATATAAAACATTCATTTAATTCTCGTTGCTTCGAGTTTTTGATTTTTGATTCGCTTTGGGTTTGATTATTTTTCCGCAATTCATAAAACAAAAAGAGCCAAAGGAACTCTTCAATGTTTATCTTGTTACTAAAAAGAAACATGACTACATGTTATTTAATTCCATGCAAGAGTCGTGTCACGCTTGTAGAAAAAGTCAATAAACCATTATACAACGTCTATTCTATACGTTTTCCCAAACAAGGGTTTACAACAAGAGGGAAGAAGCGAAACAGGAGCGAGACATATAGGAAACAGATCTTAACGAGAATAACAAGTCCGTCTCGTCCCACAGTGTTGGACCAGTTGAATGTAAAGAGATGAAGCTTAGCCGGTAACTTTGACTTTCAAACATTATGATGTTATGAGAAATATTTCCACTAATATTTATTGTGACCGGTGATATAAACTATTAGTAAATTTTTAGCTCAGGATAATGATATTCCAGCTTTCTGATTGGTTCCCTAAGCCCATGATAAGAGCCATTACAAGTTATCACTCAATACAACAATTTTAAACTTTCTAAAGTAACCGCATTTTTACGAATCAGCCAGAAGAACCTGAATGACATCAGTCACCGAAGCCTGATGGTCGCATGAAGTCCAGGAACTAACCGGCCGAGCGAAAATCGCTCAAACTGGAATACGAGACCGCAAACAACACCACTATTAGTATGTGTTACAAATGGCTAAGAATTCAATTTTTTTTACGATGTAAAACTTATCCATTTGTAAAACAGTTTCTGTAGAAACACCGACGCAGCATTCCATTTATGAGATTATTAGTATGTGTTCTTCTTCGTCGAAAGCAGTTATCTATTGTGATACGTAGCCGGTTTTACGATATTGAAATAACAAGAGATGTTGATTACATTTTAAATGTCTTCTTTATTTTGTAAAAATGCTTTCCATTTGCAAAATCTAAATCCTGAATTCGTATTCTTGTGCCACTTATCAGCTTTTCAGGAATTCCAAACTCTGATTGCTTTCTCAACAATCCGCGCCATAAAGAGTAGATTCTTTAGTTTGAATCTCAATCAGTCCGTTTGTGATTTGTCGAGTTTTACTTTCCATCTGTCAATCCTCTAATTACCTAATTATACGATACTCTAGTACAGACAGCACAAACGTGTTAACTAGTAGCTAACTTGAAGCCACTATATTGGGCACAATAGCCACGTAGGACGTGGTAGTTTTAAAGGGGTAAGCCCACTACCAACGTGGCCATAGTGCCCAATATTGTGGCTTCAAGTTAGCTACTAGCACGTTTGTGCTATCTATACTTTACTTCATCTTTATAGCCATAGTGCCCAATATAGTGGCTTCAAGTTAGCTACTAGCACGTTTCTGTCATCGAAACTTCAGTTCATCGTTATAGCCACATCCCTTAGGCACTGCACTTTTACCATTAATTGTATAATAAGTTACTCTGGGAGAGTTCAGCCACAAACCCGTTTCACGGTGTTTTCGTAGTAACGCATGTTATTAGAAGCTATAGTATCAGTTCTTGGACCTAACTCGTATTTAAAAGCAAGCTTCTTCTTCATTCAATTTTTTTTAACTAGAGAAAAGGTCCAACTTTTCATACTTAACTAAACTTGATATTGTAATTTTGATTTTATTATTATCACAAAAGACGTTGCTGACCAAGAAGACAAAAAATCAAAAACTGGTTTTGAATTTTTAAAATGTTTATTACTTTATACTATCTTTGAAATCTCGATTTTGTGATCCACAACTGGATTGTGCAACAAGAATTCACTCCAAGCTATATCAGTATATTTCTGCAAGAAGTAACAGTTTACTTACTATGCTTTTGTCCGACTGTTTAAGTTCTGAAGCTGTCGCTTGAAACATTTCCTTATCTGCACAATGATCTGAACAACAGAAGAAGGTGTACTCTTTTCAAAATGATCGTTTTTAAGTAACATCTAAACTAAAAAACGTTTTCGCTTGCAAAGCAAATTATCTACTAACATTTTATCACAAAGACATTAGACTAGAAATTTCTAATAGCAAGTGAAGTGCTGCGAGATGCTATATATGACGTGCAAGAAAATTTTAAAATTTGTTATTGAATGCGACTTCCCGGATCTTCCACTTGTATTACACCACCAAAGAGTACCAAACCGCTGTAAAACCATGTGACTGACAGACCATGTGACTGACAGACCATGTGACTGACAAACCATGTGACTGATAAACCACGTGACTTTATTAACTGCTGATCATACATACCGTAGTATAAAAATCATCGCCCACACGAAAAGTCTCAACCAAGCCAACATTTCTTCTGCTTGCCTTGAAACGCTTTCCGAAGTAGTCTCGCTGCTCGCCTAAGGCTCGCAGCAATAAACCACTATGTTTCGTAAGAATACAAGTAAGGACTTCTTTAAATTAATTTTTAAAAGTAATCTTTTGTCATGATTACAATAAACGATAATCATGCACAACAAAGTAATTTTACTTTAACATGTAAGGGTCAATAAATGACTTAAGGAAGAAAAAGACTTATTTGCAATCCTAACCCATAACAAAAATGTAATTTTAAACATCAAGAAAGAGCTGAAACCATACAATATTACATTGGATCTAGGTTAAAAAAAAGATTTATCAAATCAATTAAAGCCAACATACTGGGTGGAAGCTTTACTCCAGCTTTCTCACACGATGCAGCTGGGTCCGACATCCACCCTTCGACAAGTTGCTCTCTTGACCATTCTGCAACAAAACAGGGAGATAAGCAATAATTCACACGCCTTAGAATATTTTCTTCTTAGAATATTTTTTTTAATAAAAAATCTTGATATCCGTCGGCAAGTTGACAAATGTCGGTTCCCTCGGGTAAGATGCAACAAAGATTGGCTGTAGTACTTTCAAAACAGATTGAATTACTTATAAAAATGTCAGGATTTATAAACCCGGCAATACTTTGGATTTCAAAGTTAATGCATTACAGTATTTCTGGATATTGGTTCAATCTTTAACATTCAGTTTCATTTCTCAGGAACGGTACAAAAAATATTGTTGTATATAGTATTTGAAATCTTTCTTTCCTTACTTTTCGAAAAATAATTTCAACCAAATGTTTATGCTATGATAGAATAAAGAATAGACAACAGCTTTTTTTATTACATTCACATTAAATCGTTATATCGTTATTATTATCATCGCTTTATTAAAATCATTCTTGTAATATACTAAGGTCTCGTCCAATTTTGTGAAATCTGAAAATATCGTTCGTACCTATTAATTACGAATTTTACTCGAGATCGTGCGATTTCCTATACTAACTCAACTCACCATAATACCTCAGCAAGGCTTCGGCAGTAAAAAGTGGAACCTTGAAATAAAGATAAAATGTTATCGATTTTACTTTATTTCAAGAGGTCCTATATAGTGCAACAGAAGTAGTTCTTCCTGAGCCACATCCAACTTACTAAAATAATATTCAACGTTAGTGTTTTTTTCTTTGTTCACAACGCATATAAACGAGGGAATATCGAAAAAAGATTAAAAAAATAATGAAAATTTATCGTTTTAAAAGAGCACAAAATGAAATCATGTTGCTGTGATAATCCAGGTGAGAAACTTACTGAAACGGACAGTTATTGATTGCAATCACTGACGTTTCGACAACTTGCAAGAAGCATCGTCGACTTATTACCTTAAAAGAGAAGATAGCAAGTGTATATAACACTCAAGATTGGTAAATGTAATGGCCATTGCAAGCTCACCGTATTCTGTAGAAAAAGCTATAAAATTTTTCACAACCTTCCATTTTTCAACAGGAACATTCATTTGTTTAACTCTTGATTTCACTGGAATCAAAAACCCAGACTCAATGCATACTACCTTTGCCTCTTCCATGACATAATATCTGAGTCAGATTCTAGTCACCCTACCCTTAGCATATCAGCGGTTTCCACCAGTAACTGATCTTTGGCTTCCTGTAGATCTTGTTCGCATAAACCTCGATATTTCTACAACATAAAAGGTACCTAAACTTAATTTATGATAACAAATGCTTTGGAAGAATACACCAGAGATACAACTAAAATAGCGGCATTGTTTAGTTTTTCAAAATTATCGATCCATTCGGTCAACCAATTCAAAGCAACCCTAAAGCTGTAGCTATATACTTTTAAATAACAGTTCGTTTTGGAGATCAGGACAATATTTTCAATAAAATAACCAAGAGTTTCAAATTATGATCAAAATGATTTCATTGGTATATGTTTACCTGCTTTTCATCCGGAATAAAAACTGGTTCAACTGCAATTTCATCACTAGTAACTCCATGTTCCTAGAATGAAAAGATTCCATCCTTTATAAACAATAAAAAAAATCTCACAAAATGCTACTAGAGGCAACCTACAGTAATCGTATCCCAAAACAACGAAAACCAACTTAGATTAAAAGACAATGCCTCGGGCCAATACAGCAATATGATCCCCTGATGTAAGGTAATTTGTGACAGTCTCGGATTCCAAATCCCATGCTGTGTACTTCTTATCCTAAGCACTGGATTTCAAATTCCAAAGAGTTGAATTCCGGATAACTAGACCTAAACTTCTGGATTTCAAAGAATAGGATTGCGGATTTTACAAGCAAAACTTTTTTGGATTTTAGAGTCGGTGAGCAAATGCATCCTGGATTCCGGAATCCAGATTAAGTTATAGAGAGCAAAATACGAGATTCATAGATGCATAATCCAGGAAAACCATCTTCGCAAAGAATGGGAAATTACTGAAATTACAAAATGAAAAAAAAGATCTCATCATCATCTCATCATCGTGACTAGAACAGTTTCATTAGACTACAGAAAATCTAATAAACTTAATGACAAAGAATAAAGATCTTATCACCAAAACAATAAGTGATCCAAACATGAAGAATGGGTGAAGGCATCCTGAAGCACCCAAAACAACATTGGTCACTCTATAAGCAATTTATTAGGAAACATGTTATCACCACAAATCTACAGAAAATCTTAACTGAATGAAAGAGAACACATTTAAGATCTTATTACCACAACAATAATAGATTCAAACATTGAATAATCGGTAAAGATATCCTATTAACCAAATAACATGAGGTCCTTAAAAAACTAAAGAGCTTGAAAGCAATTTTGATAATTTATTTCTGAACAAAAAATTTACTTGAGAGCTCAAAAGATGCTTGCTTCCAACCATCATAATAGCACAAGAAACACAGAACCAATATCGTAAAAATTGATAGTTGATAAAAAAAAATCGTTTTCCCTTAAGCTTTAAAGATGCATTTTATATCAATATTAAATAAGTCCTTCAAATCTGATCATCTGGTCTGGGTTGTTCAAAGGAGGGTTAAATTTAACCCCGGGTTAAGCAAAAATTACAGCAGCAATTGCTTGCCTCAGGAAAAGATTATGATTCTTAAAATATTCTGATCAGGTTTTGCTAGGACAAAACTTATTAATCTCAAATTTTCAGTTAGTTTCAGTTAGGAACAAAACCATGGGTTAAAAATTTAACCCTGGGCTTGAGCTAATCGGCTTTTGATCAACTGGGCCCTGGAGCTTTCATCACTTGCCACAATTAACTGCAATGCATTTTTGTTAGAGATTTAAAATGATTGATCTCAAAAAGTATATGTTTTTTATCGGAAATAAAAAGTATTTTCCATGATATTAAAATGTTTTTTTCTAAAGTGTTGTTTCTGTACCAATCAAACATTTTCAAACGTCATTCGAATATTTCTTTCCTTTCCAAGATCATATTTAATCTTACTTTGCTATATATGGAGATTTGGTAAGCAAGCTGTGTAAAGTTGATCTCCACATAAGTAAAGAGGTCTCAGTATCACCAAAATGTAGAAGAAACAACGAGCCTCAATCTACCCTAATCTTCTCGGATAAGGACATTAAACAGTAGGTGCAGTCTCTTGACACTCTATCGGGGGTCTTAAAAGAACTTGCGCACTAGTCGAAAAGAGCAGGGTAGTGATCCCGGTGTTGTGGTCTGTCTTCTTCATTGAGGGCGTTTTGGTTTTTAATATGTGAGCCGCTGTTGCAAACCATCTAAGATCCCCATGAACTGTTAAAAAACTGTATTTATTTGTAAAGTGCTTAAAGATTCGAGAATAAGTGCAATATAAAGACTATTTATAATCACTACAAATATAAGAAAACACTACCATCACAACAAAAATGACTTTTTACCAAAACATTGCATACTCCGGAGCTGAAGAATTATACTAAGAGCAATGTTTGCAACATCAAAATAATTTTAATGACTTACCGAGAATACCATCTTAGTCTCTAAGAATGCTGCAATGTTGTTAAAATTCTTATGAATGGCACAATCACAAGCTGTCAGTCCATCATTATTTTCAATGTACAACGAGGCTCTGTTTGCTACAAGGAGCTGAAAAATTGCATTTAGCTTCAGAACATACATGCATCTTAGATGTGAAAGTACCAATGTGATTCAGTGAATGTTAAAGCAATGTACATATTACTTTAATTTATTAGTGAAAAGACAGACACGGAGATGACCATGAAAATTGATAATAAGGAGACAAGCAAATGGTTACTTCACAGTTAATTACTTGATATTTTCAGGTTTATTTTATTGAAATGTTTAAGATGCAAAAAGTAAGCTCATAAAATGAGCATCAAAATTTCTTTGTTACTCATCATCATCAATCCAATTTCGATCCGTGTTTTTCCCCGTAAATGGGGGTGGCCAGATCTACCCCAGAATGGCAGCAAGCTCTCCTACTCCCACTCTCCATCTCTTTTGATTCAGGGCATCCTTTTTTTCCAAACCGTCACTCTTGCTTTCCTTCTCCAATTGCGTCTTCCACGTCTTCTTTGGTCGACCTTGCTACTTCTTGCCCTTGACTTCAAACTCCAATGCTTTTCTCAAAACATGCCCATCATCCCTCCTCAACAAATGCCCGTACCATCTCAATTAATCCATTCGCCTTTGTTACCTGAACCACTGTTTTCTTCACTCCCAACCTTTCCATTAGGATTTTAGGTCCTCCGTTCTCTTTTTCTCCATCAGTTTTCCACCACTCATTGTTCTCACCATTGCTCTCTCGGTCCTTTTCAAAATAATTTCTATCTCAGTTTCCCTCAAACACCATATTTTTGTCTCACTCCCATATAACATCGCCGATCTTACACAACTCCGATAAACCATTTGATTTTCTTTCATCTTAAGCAAAAACCTTTTTGAGCTCTGCAACTCACCGCATTTCTTGAACATCACCCATCCAATTCTTGCTCTTGCTGTTGACCATAGCTGCCTCACAACCACCACTTGCAGCATTCTCCCTATCCCCAAAAAAACAGAAACTCTCACCGTTTCCAACTCTTCACACAATTCCTCCACCGGTTCCACTAATCCATCAACTTGCTTCTTGCATCTTCCACACACAAAATCTCTCTCCAACTTTCGCGTATCTTCCATGGACCATGCATTTCACACACAACACTGAGTTTCCCATTACTTGCTTCCCACAAATATCACATGGATCTACCTTACTTACAGACACTTCAACTTCTGTCCCATTCACTACCACTTTTGTCTCCCCCAGTCTCTCCATTGTTTCACTTGTTAGAACCAAGTCATTCACATACAACATCTCACTCATCAAACCATTTCTCACACTCTCCGTAACCATATCAACCACAATGGCAAAAACCAACAGCAACAAAACGGATCCCTGGTGCATACCAGCTTTCACCTCAAACTCTTTGGACAACTATAGCCCAGTACCTCTGGTATACCTGTCTTATTCACTGCCCACTCCAATACCTTCCTCGGCCCAACCCTGTCAAATGTCTTTTCCAGGTCAACGAAGCACATATACAACTTCTTCTCTTTGTCTAAGTGCTCCTCTTGTGACCTTCTCAAAATGAACACTGCATCTATCTCTCTATTGCTTGGCATAAAACCAAAATGGCATCTCATCCACTTTCCCCATATACTGCAATCTCTTCTCAAGCACCTTCAATCTTCCTTTCATGCACTAGCAACTTCACTCCTCTATACCCCCCACAACTCATTGTATCCCCTTTCCCCTTGAAAACAGGCACCATAACACTCAGCGCCCACTCATCTGGCATTCCCCTTTCATCCAACATAGACACAGCTCCACTCCCCACTCACTGCTATCATTTCAACACTTAATTCCGTGTGTCCAGCAGCTTTTCCCACTTTCTTTTCCCTTATCACCTTCACCACTTCTCAATAATAATAATAATAATAATAATAATAATAATAATGAAAATATTA
>JAOBAY020080517.1:0-10887 GCA_025331085.2 Zoanthus sociatus
GGGTCTGAAATTAGGAATTGAGTTAATTTATTCACACCTTTTAGGGTCATTTTTAAAATCTTCCGTCGAGCACCCCTGGCCACCCCTGTTTATGGGGATAAACCCAGATCAAAATTGGATTGATGATAATGTTTATTAATCAACTGAAAACACCCGCTGTACTGTTAAGTTTTATGTTTTGGGGGTAAAATCGATATCAACAACATTTCAAAAATGGCTACTGGTTGGGAACTTTTTTTCAGTTACAATTTGTACACAGAATTTTTGTCATTATTTTTACATCATATATTAAAACCAGTTATCTTAACCAAAAAACTTCTTTTTGTAAAAGGTCCATAGTCTAAAATGTGATCTACAAAGAAGAACATACAAATACTACATTTTTTGACATGTACTATAACTAAGCTGTATAGAGTGACGTGATTGACTGAAAACTTCACTGTGTTAAATACATCCACTAACTTTCCACATTTAAAACGTTAACAACCTCGGAAACCTCGCTCTGCTACCACTTGTCACTGAGGATGTGGTCACAATACTTTAAAACCTTTAATTTAAATTTCCATTTCGAAAAGTTAAAGAAAATTGTCCAATATTCAAAACCTGAATTGTTTGTAAAATGGGTTGGTACAATTGGTGGACCCCCAAAATGGAGCCCTAAAATGGAACCCCAAAAAAGCATCATAAAAACAAAATAATAAATAAATTGAAAATAAAAAAAAATTTAAATCATGTTTTTATTTTATTTGGCTACAAAAGTCGCATACCATTCGACTGAATCGCGACCTGTTGGCAAGCTCTGCATTTAGTCCGTGTGAATGACAACTTCCATAGTAATGTAATGCCTGTCATGCTGGCATTCTTTGTCACACGTGGCATTCAATTACTGAATTCAATAAAGCATGTACACTGCACTGAGCTGAGTAAACAATTCTGTAAAAAAAAATAGATAATTTCACTAATACTTGACAAAATGTTTAAAAAGTGCAAACATTATAAAATTATATATATCTTTTTGCGTCTTCAAGAAATATTTAGTTTTGAGTTCCTAAGCTTTTTTTCACTTTTAGTGTGTTTTTACTAGGCCGTTTGACTGGCTAAACATTCTTTCAAGATATTTGTTTACAGACCAACATTTACTACTTGAACTTGACACATGTTTTCACGGTGAAATTTAAGGTGTTAACTGAGAACGTTCAAATTACAAAAGCACGTAAGTTCAGAAAAATGGCGGGAGATGAAGCCTTTCTGTTAACTTCTCTTGTGTTGATTCTCGCAATATTTCTTACAAGAAGGAGGATTTTCCTTCGAAGGAAACGATTAATATCACAACAATTAGGGAAGAGGCGACAAAATGTTGTAATCCAAGCAATTCAGCAGCAAAATATTTGCTATCGCCAAAAACGTAAAACAAAATGTGGGTTTATCCAAGACCACAATTTTGGTTTGAACAGCTCCTTGTGAATCGTTATCAAGATCATTTGTGGTGAGAGCACTTAAAGGTAAGCAGGGGAATACATATGTGGCCTCATTTGCCCACAGCTTATGCGACAAAATACAATTCTTTGTGAAGCTGTCAGTGTGGAAAAGCAAGTGGCTGTTGCACTTTGGAGGCTAGCTACCAGAAAATCGTACAGGAACGTGGGGTTAACATTTGGAATCAGCCGATGCACTGCCATGAATGTGAAGGACGATTTCTGCTGTGCCTTGATGAGACAGGCAAATAATTTTATTAAATTTCCAAAGACGGAAGCCGAAACAAGGAAATCCATACAGGAATTTCAAGGTATTAGTCGCTTCCCTCAAGTTATTGGAGCACATGATGGGTCTCATATACCAAAATAAATTAAAACGCTGAAACAGGATCCAAACAAGTATGTAAATCGAAAAACCTTTCATATATTGTTTTGCAAGGAGTTGCTGATGCCAATTGAAAGTTTTTGCATGTGAGTACTGGCTATGCAGGGAGTATTCATGATGCCCGCGTGCTACGGATGAGCTCACTTCTCACAGCAATAGAAAACGGCGATATTTTGCATTCTCCAGTGCGTCGGATGTGTGGTACGCAGGTAAAACCACTTATCGTTGCTGATCCAGCTTACAAACTGATGACCTGGTGTATGACACCTTTTCCTCAGACCAGAGCCTTGACCGACAGCCAGAGAGATTTTGATAAATCACTCAGCAGGGCGAGGGTAGTTGTTGAACAGGCACTTGTAGGGAGGTGGTGGTGTCTACTGAACAAGCTGGATGAAGACAAAAAACCCTCGACAATTATCACCTGTTGTATTTTACACAATATATACCTAGAAGTCAATGATGCCACTGAAATTGATGTCACAAATGATGAAGATGGGTTTCTCGGAGTTCCCCTTCCAGGCCATGATATTAATGCAGATGGTGCAAGGCTAAGAAACGTTATAAAAGACATTTTGTACTAAAGCTTTATTTCAAAAATTCACTGCTTCATCTTCATTACAATTATTTCTTTATTGGAAAAATAAAAAAACAATCTAGTTAATGCTCGCCTTCAGCTCAGGTTAGAATCAATGATTTTGAGTCAGGCCCAAAACATAACTATGCATGAGAATATAAACTGTAATACTATATATGTACTGTGAGGACACAAAAAATATTAAAAAATTACAACAAAACAGTCTTGCTATTCAGCGTCTCATCACAGTGAGCTAGAATATATTTTTAGTTATTTTTTTTTAAAATACGATGTATTTTACATCTAGCACACAGTTTCCATTACTAACTGTCTCCTTTAAAGATTTTAGCTATTTCCTTGACGGTATCGAACACAAGTTTTTTGCTTTTCAGTTCTTGCTCAACCTCTTTTTTGGCAAGGCGCTCGAAAAACTTGTGGTCTTTGTTTTGACTTTTCTCAAGAAAGTCCACCAGGTTGTTTGGCTCGGATGGTAAGGCTTTGGATTTTTTTGTGGCAGGCATTTTTTTTTTGTTTGTTTTGGAATGTTTCTCTCCCCCCTGTACAGTCTTCTCAAACTCTATTTCTTGTTCGTTGTCAATATCCTGAATCGCCTGACTACTCGGTGAAGTTTCCACGCCGACTGGGCTGGAAAATAGAACCACATTCGAGCACACGCTTTGGTGTGATGTTGGGTTTGCACCCCAACACTTCATCCATGTCTTCAAAATACTGAAATGTTTCTGGATCGTTTCCACTTCGGGAATTATGATCTTTAACTCTCTTATATTCATCTTGTAGATATTTAATTCTCGCTTTGCAATAAGTGCCACAGCAGAAGCTTGACAACCCTGCTCTTTAAGAATGCTGTTGAGCTTCCTTGCAATAGTGCCCCACGCACCACTGTTACGCTGCTTGCTTAATGGAAAGCTGTCTCTCCAAATTTCAAGGAGAAATCTTGTCTCTGCATCTGTCCAGTTTGGGCACCGGTTTTTGTTAGTAGATCTGGCTTCAGTAAGACTAATCTCGCTACTTTCACTTGAGCTGGTAGAGGGTGCAGGAGAAGTTGACATGCTTCCAGCAGATGTGGATGGTATAAAATGTGGGGCAGTAGCTCGACTATTAAAATGCTGGTAATGTGGATTGTGAAACAAATATGGTCCCGGCTGGGAAAATGAAGCTTCTAACATTGAAGCTTGATGAATTGTAAATTGAAATGGGATACGAGTATTTTTGCTGTATTCGTCTGCCATTTTGAAAGCAAAGTGAACCACAAGCCGAGCGTCTGAAAATTATTAGCATGCTAGCCGAGCATTCTGACAGGTATCTGTCACTACGGACAAAGTAATTGGTTGCGGCCTTTGACGGGATGAGTTAAACCACCTTGCCAGGTAGTCTAACTACGCGTGAATTTCCCGTCAAAAAGGCAAGATAAACCATTGTTTTCTATTGTGAAAACACCTTGACATTCTTAACTTGTTGAAGTTTCAACAGACTGTTTTCACTACATTTTCGGTCTTTTCCAATGTCCTAGTAAAAACACACCCCACTACACCCTCTAAGATTTAAACAATTAAAATTTCTGTCAAAAAAAATTATAAAATCTGATTTGCTCAATTTGCATTTGCTTTGTGAAAATGAAAAAAGGTTTGAAATAAAACAGTGTGGATCTATTGGCAATATAATTTATTTTTGTTTTGTTTTTACAATTATGTTTTTTAGGGGGTCCATTTTTTGGGGGCCCATTTAGGGAGTCCACCAATTTTACCGACCCTGTAAAACATGTTTTTTCAGTAGTTTTCTCTCTCTGGGTAGCCAGGCTGCGAGCTTGTTGCTAGGCCTTTTGCTAGTACCAGTTCCTACAAGTGTGTATGTTTCATCCAAAGTTACTGTAAATCTTTTAAGAGCCTAGTGGCCCATGGAGCCGGCGCTTATCTCTGGTTTCTGTAGTGTGAGGCGGATGAGAGTCTTTGACTCCCCCTGGACGGTACACTAATCCATCGCAGGTTAGCTCCCAGCAAACGCTGGTACTCATTTACCTACCCCGGAAGGGAGGAAAGCTGAGAGAGATAAGGTGGTAAAGGAGGTAATAAATATTCAAACCTCGACAAAGGTGGGATCGAACTGAGGACCATGTGGTTGGAAAGCAGAGATATAACCAACTGCGCCAACCCGTTAACAGTATAATAACATATTAATATAGTCTAAATCACTTTCTGTACAAGACTCGGATTATTTGAAAAGGTCTTAATTTAATTGAGTTATTTGTGTGGTTTGCAACAAACTTACTGAAAAACTAAAAGCTAACAAAAAAAAAACAAAAAAAAAACAAGCACAACAACAGAGTAGCACTTGAGTTACAAGCTCAAAATTTGAAAAAGATTTTTCAAATGCAACTGCGCTCCAATACGACATATCTTGAATCAATTTGAGCCAATTGCAAGCGCGGATCCAGGAATTTAGAGAAAGAAAGGGAGGTGGGGGGAAAGGGTTGGGGGGAGGGGGTAAAATTCAAGGAATTAAGCCCTAGCCCCTTGCCCATACACTACACGCGTCTTACAATGCCTAATTCATCTAACGCACATAAATATAACAGTATTTCTAAAAGCTGTGAGTGCGGAATATCCTCAGTTCTTTTTTTCACAAAAGATTCATTTTAAAACAATACACGATCGTTCACCCGGGGTAGGTGAAAATTTCAAAATATTTAGTGATTCTGCAAACAAGTACAAAGATCTTCCATATGGCATATGAACTCGAATTCAAGTCCTTAGCTGCATGATTGTATATAAGAAGAAAAAAGGATAAAGCTCACAAACAATTTACTTGTTTACTAGTTTAATATTCACCACGACCGTTCACACGACCTTATGTCTTGTGCTGTTCTCCCCTCCGATATATCACACTAACCGGCAGCAGGCCACACAGTGGTGCTACAGACATACTGCCAAAGCGGGTGGTCAAATGTCGCAGAAGATTGTTCAAAAAAGTAGAAGTGAAAGTTCTCTATGAAGAGACATTATGACCCACAAAAATGTGTAAAAATTATTACCTTCTTTTTAATAAGTCACATTATACAAACTATATCTCTATTTTTGCCTATATATAGCCCATTACAAAATGTACTTGTTCCACTAAAAGGAGGTCACGACCCGACCGGCCCCTTCCCTAAATCTGCGCCTGAATTGTTGAAATGATTCACGTCTTTTAACAAATCTAACACTACAAAGACTGGATTGGGTTCTGCACGAGGAATACCTTTCCGTAGGTCCATCCTGTTGTGGGTGCCTCTGGAGGCGCAATTCTGAGCCCCTGTTTGAGAATGCCCATCATATTTGAAACCATTGTTCCATGCCAGAGCAAGCGGTGGTTTGTTGTCACCCCAGACTGTGCTAGTCTCTCGTCCTCACCAGGCCGAGTGACTCGATAAATACCTTTTACAGAAATATTGGAGTTGTCTCCTGCATTGAATCGCATTAACAAGGGTCAGTACAGATAAATAAACGCTTGCTGATTTCCATGCTACATAAAAACAATATATGTAAATGCCACAAGCTACGTTTAAAAGCTTTAGCTGTTCTGGCGTCGAAAGATTTCCTTTTATCTTAAGAACTCACGAAGTAATCTTGTCTTATGTTGCACAAATGTGTGTTGTTTGTTGTTCTTGGTAAGCGAATAATATCTAATAATTCCCAAGCTACACAAAATCTTTGATTGTTCCAGCACTGAATGACTCGCGTTTATCTAAAAGTACTCAGCGAAGCAATTTTGTCGGACACTTTAAGAACCTACTTTAGCCTACTAAACCACGTGACCCGAAAAAGAAAGAGCCCGACTAATCGTTGGTAAAAGCAGCTTTTCTCTCGTTATCTGTCCCAAACGGCATTGCAAGATAAAAAATTGGATAGAAAGTTTAACGTTGTAACTGAAGAGGTTAATTTCTTGTTGCTTAAAAATAATAATGCTTGTAGGAGGCAGCACTGCTGAGTGGTCAGATTTGGGGATATGAATGCGGAAGACCCGGGGTCAAATCCCCAACTCGGATCAGTGAATGAATTTGTCCTCGGTGATCCCAGGGGCAAATCCACCACGCTTTGTAACTAAACAACCAACTGGTTTGCCTCCTACCAGCTGGGGTTCTTAACTGGGAGAGATGGGGATTTTAACATGACACTGAAAAGCCCCTTTTGGGGAGTTGTCATTAGGGATTCATTTTTATTTTTTAAGACAACACAGTTCAATCACCAATCACTTCTGTCCACTTCAAATGAATCCTCCGTTTTAAATTTGTACAGTTTTAAAAGTAGGGCATGTAAAAAATTGTAATACAACGTAAAACTTATCAGATATATCCAAAGGTATGATCGGTTGTTTAGCTTTTTATTGGCCGATAAAACAGTTCCATAACAGACTCAGGAGCGTGTAAACCAATCAAAATGCAGGGATCCTAGTGATATAAAAAATGCTATAAACAAAAAAAATAACAAAACCATATTTTACCTGAGTTTTGAACATACTGAAGCAGAAGCTGGGATTCTTCAGAGGCTGGGTTCATCAGCTCAAGTTCGCACCCAAGAGCCCGAAAGCAGTAGTCCAATGGACTCACCTCTGTAGAAAGGGAATAACAAACACGTTTTCAAATGAACTAAGTGCTTTTAAAAATTTATTAACTCGTGAAATCGTCAAAATTATTTTATTTAATGATTCCAAGAGATTTATGTGTGTTACAAAATACAAGTCATGAATGACGATGATGACGGTGATGATGATGATAATTGTGATGATGACAATGATGATGGTGGTGGTAATGATGGTCATGATGAGGATGATGATGATGGTGATAATGGTGATGATGATGATGGTGATAATGGTGATGATGATAATGGTGATGATGATGATGATGGTGATAATGGTGATGATGGTGATGATGATGATGATGATGATGGTGATGATGATGATGATGATGGTGATGATGATGGTGATGATGATGGTGATGATGATGATGGTGATGATGATGATGATGCTGGTGATGGTTACGATGATAGTGACGATGATGGTGATGGTAATGATGATTGTGATGATGGTGACAATATTAATGATGATAGTGATAATGACGATGGAAATAATGATGGAAAATGCCATTAAACGTTATACAAAAAGAAAAGCATGTAATTGATCTCACTTTCTCAAACTCATTAATAATCAATCGAGATAAAACAAAAAAAAGTCATAACCGTGACTATGGTTTGGAAATGTGATCTTACTTAGCATATATTTTTACGATTTTATGTCTTTGTTTACTCCTAAGTTTTAGTTTTAATTGGGGAAGATATATCAAACACTCGAGACAGTGTTCCATTACATTTCCGAACACCTCGAATTTCCTCAAAAATATTCCGCCGCCTTCGTATTTTCAACTCCCTTCTCAGTGTTCGGAAATGTGATGAAACACTGTTTCTCGTGTTTGATATATTACTTCATTGTTACCGACATCTATCAATGAAAGTGGAATGGGTTGGGGAGAGCTTATTAAACGAGTTTGCTTTTTCGAGACTGGCAAATACTTACACTAAAGCGATTTTTGTAGCTACAGCTGATATCAGCGGTAGCTACTTTGTCATGGTGCTGTGTAAGGGGATGAGGGATGTAACAAATAACCACAGGGTACCCAAGTAGACATGCATTGGGCTACAGGAGTCACACAGGGTACCCAACAAGAGGATCGTTTCGAAAATTAAAACAGACTACAGAAAAAGTATTCCTCTATATCACTCGCCGCTGTAGCTACAATTTAGTCCATGATTACCTATTTTTTATATTTTACGGACAAATGATCTCACCTTTACTACGATACTGAGCTCCAAGCAGGACTTTGCTCACAAATGCCAACTCACTCAGCTTATGAAGGGCATCGTAAAAGCGCTCAACGTCACCCATTTCGTTGAGAGGTCTGATTCGTTCAAAACAATAGTTACTGACCGGCAACAGCATGTAAAACTCGTTGCTGAGCTCTGCAATCTAAATTAATAGAATTAGCCTTTATCACACGGCGGCAATATTGTTCCCGGACAATAAAAAAGCTTTGTTTCATCACCCCAAGCCTCGTTCCCATTTTTATGGTTGCGAGGCTTAAGGTGCTAAAACAAAGCAATTTTATTGTCCGGGAACAATATGGCTGCCGTGTGATAAAGGCGAATAGACTATGTAGACAGCTTATCTTTTAAGTTACGATGCAGAATCTTTGTTCAAAATAAACAGTTGCTTGGGGAATAGATATCTGAACAAACATAACTATAGTGCTGCTGAAAAAAATAGCAAAACAGTTACTGTTCATCAGAAGGATGCCTAAATTGTGTACAATTCTACAATTGGTTTCGGCTCCATTAAATCCTGTATCAATTGAAGAACAATTCAGGAGGAGCCACCCACTAAGTAAGCACAGTAATTGAACAACGTTAGTAAAGTGATTGAAAAGTTTGAATTAATTTTGATTAATTTTAATTTTGTTAATGATGATGATGGCGGTGATGGAGGTGTTGACGTGATGACCGTTTTCTTCTCTTAACTTTGAATACAGTATTCCGACAAATTAAATTCTTTCATGTTATGGAAAAGAAATCAAAAACAAAATTGTGCATCAAACCATGCACAGTTCTGTCAAGTTTCCCAAAAGATCTTAATAGCAGAAAAATTTCCAAAACAAAAAGAGAAATCTCTGTTTTTAGTTGTTATGGTTAGGCGATTATTCTGGCAGTTGATTTACTGTAGTTGATTATACTGTGGTTTATTTACTGTAGTTGTATTTTACTGTAGTAGTTATACTGTAGTTAATTTACAAAAGCTGTTATAACCAACAATTTTATACCTTAAACGTGTTTATGAGCTACTGTAAAAAGTAAATAAGATGATAGTACCATAAAAGCCGGAAAATGTCGAGAAAAACAAGATTAAGTCGTCTTGGTCTTAATTGTTTTTGGTGATGGTTGAAGCTATTTTTACTAAAGCAAACACGACCATCATATTTACACTTACTTTTGAAAACTTGTCTTCAACATCAGGAGTTTCTTTGATGTTTCGTTTATCAATACCTTCAAGAATATTCCTGAAATTTGAAAAAAGTTTAAAGAGATAAAGATTAGCAAAATCAATCTATCTTTTTTAAAAAAACCTTCACTGATTGGCATAGCGATCATCAGCCGTGCCTCCCACCTCTACGACCCGGGATCGATTCCTGGGTTTCGCATGTGGGCTGAGATTTGTCGATCTCAATCTGATTCCGAGGGTTTTTCTGTGGGGTACTCCGGTTTTCCTCCCTCCGCAAATTCGACTTTCCCCCCTAAGATCTGAGTCGTTGAGCGATTAAACATTAGCCTCTCGCTAGGAAGAATGGGTAACCACTTCCTTCGCAATAGACGTTAATTAAAGTATTTATTTATTTATTTATTTATTTATTTACAAATGTCGCTTAAAATGTTCCACATGTGCTTATTAACAGATCCCACTCAAAAAATATTTAACTAATTGTTTTATTGTTTTTTTTTTACAAAGAACAGGCTTTCAGCCTCATCGAAATTCTCATAGCCACCATCTTTAATAGCTGCTACTTGCTCTTCTTCTGCTTCTTCTTCCCAGTGATTGTTCTTCCTTCCTTTAACTGTAGCTACTTTTCAAATTATATAACTAAGTAAATAACAAGTCTACACTACTACTTACGGCCAGTAATATTATGTCCAGTACGGACACTCGAACACTTGACAGGAGGGACCCTGGACGGAACATTAAACCATCGCAGGTTAGCTCCCAGCAAATGCTGGTACTCATTTACCTACCCCGGAAGGATGGAACACTGAGTTGGCTTAGGCGGAAAAGAAGGTCAACAAAATAATACTCAAATCTTGGCAAACTGCCAGGATCGAAATTGGGACCCTGAGGTCGTAAAGCAGAGATCATAAACTGCGCCAGCCATGCTCTCCCATAATTTTGCTTTTAATAAAAAAAAACCCCGAAAAGTTTGAATGTGTTATCTTTGCAGAATATAGATAAAAAAATTTCCGATGCAAGAGCACTGTGGTTGTTTTTGGATATGCTACAAAATTAGAGATTTTCTTTTGGTCGACAAATTCTGAAATTGGGCTTTTTAGGGATAATATATCATTTTCGGCCCCCGTCCTTTAAAGGAGAACTGAATGCTTAAACTAACCTAGTTTTGTTTGAATCTAGTGGTAGAGCATGAAGTCTTTTTTTTTAATTGGTCAAATCACATTGGCAAATTAAATATAGAAACGAAGAAAACTCTCTATAGAAATGGTTTGATACCGTGGTCGCTGAGATTGTAAGCGGTATGGTATGATGTAGTTTACGATATTCAGACCTTAAATATGACAATGTGCTTCAAAATCTTGATATTTTTTGGGCAATCTATGTCTTGCCAAGTTTTTTTTTTTATTAAATAGCAG
>JAOBAY020080526.1:0-10885 GCA_025331085.2 Zoanthus sociatus
GGTCAAGTCGACCGAAAACGTTCGTTCATTTTAACATTTTAACATTTATATAGCCAAATTTTTATAAAAACAAATAAAGAGCGATTTTAAAAAGATGTATCTTGAGCCTATATTGATTGTGTCTTGAGAATATCTTACAAAATCAGGCAGTTTATTCTATAATCTTGGACTGGCGCACGCAAAATATCTATCACTATAAGTAGAATTCCTTGATGTGGTGACGTACAGATTGCTAGAACTTGAAGAACAGGAGGTGCGAGTGGGTTTATAGAGCATTAACAGATTCGCCAGGTTATCAGGGGCCAGGCCATGAACTGCTTTAAAAGAAGCTTTTAACTAAATTTGAAGTAAAGGACTCTTTACAGTGCATGTAAAGGATTCTTTGTTTCGTTGGCTAAAAGCTATGGTACTTGTATGTTCAATTTCTGAAACATTTTTGAAATCTTACTTTCATTACATTTTTGATTAGCGCTAAAAGTTTCAACTTCGAAATCTTGGACGAGCACATTGGAGCCTAAGTCCTAATTGGTGTCTGACGTCAAACAAGTTACTCAGAGCTTGATTCTGAATCAGAATACGCCATTCTTTGCAAATAAAGCTTAAAAAGGTTTTACAAGAATGCCGTGTTCAAGTGTTGCGACTATAGAAAGCTGCAAAGATAGCTGTAGCTAGTATGGGTAACTTATTTGACGGCGGTTTTAATTTCTTCTTTCAGAAATTGAATATACAAGTAACATATTTTTAACCGATGAAAAAAACTCCTTCATGTACACTTAGCTTTAAGAACATGACGAAAAAAGTTTACTTTTGTAGTAAAGTTTACAACTGACTTATTGATACGTTCTATAGTTAGCATGAAATTAGAGATGAAAAAATGTGTTTACTCGACTTAGAGAACAAATATATTGTTGTTTTGAAGAAACTGGACTTAGGTTGTGCAACAGGAGTCAAAGCATTTAGAAGAACAAGTGTTGGCGACCAGGAGCTTGGTTGGCAGCTGCTTGTTCCAACAGAGGTGAGTCAGTCTTCACGAGCAGCATTAAAAACCTTGTAAACATTTCATTTTCATGAGTTGGAAACTTTGTTTCCAATTACGTGTCCAAGTCTTAAAAGGTCCCCAGTTGAATCCCGGCTCTGCCGAAATTTGAATATTTGTGTGACCTTCTTTTCCGCCTAAGGCCAACTCAGCTTTCCATCCTTCAGGGGAAAGTAAATGAGTACCAGCGTTTGCTGGGAGCTAACCTGTGATGGATTAGTGTCCCGTCCAGGGGGAGTCAACTCTCTCCCGCTTAACTATAGAAACCAGAGATAAGCGCTGGCTCCTTGTGCCACCTGCTGGCTCGTAAAGGATAAAGAACATCCTTAAAAAGATAGCCATATGGCAGAGCCTATTAATACGAAACATACGATCAAACAAATCCAAAGGAAAGAACATAATTGCTTTCAACAGTCGCAATTCTTGTAATATTTTGTAATGTCATTTTTGACTAAATTTGCAGACTTGAAATTCCTCTTGATACAAGCTTGAATATCACAGAGATGGTGTTTATTGTATTTTGCAGCTTGCAGTGTCCTTGTATCAAGAACTTTTCTCAGAAGGGATAACCTATGGTGTACGAAACGTGGGTTGCTACGCATTAAGCTGCCTACGAGTGGAGAAAGGGTTCCCCCTCTTGGGCAAGGAACTCACTGCCTTTGTCACCCCGTACGAGGCGGGAATGGCCAGCAGGATTGATTTACATAAGGTGACGCTAAGAATGATCCAAACTGTAATTTTCCCACCAAAATCGACCTGGACTAAAGTTAAAGTGCTTTACTATTTTCCACTTTGAAACGGAATTTTGTTTCCGTGATTTTCCCAGCACGTAACAACGCGTTACTGGTAACGATCGTTGCCGTGAAATCCTATTGCCTGTATCTAAAGTTCTATCAGTTCAAACGTTCTTTTTCTTTCAGTATTCTTTATGGCTTGACCAAAATTAGGAATTTACAGTTAGCTCTTTTGTGTAATTTTTATGTTTTTAATGTTACTTTGCATGCACTCTGCCGTATTCCATATAACAAATATTGTGTGAATGATTTAATATAAAAGGCCACACCCACCAATTTTAATATTTTTTTCTTTTCCAAATGAGAAGAACCTAGACAGCCTAGTTTCATGTTAAGCACAATTTACATAAGAACTTGTTCAGGCTAACTTGGAAAAATTCTTGTTCTTATTTATAAACGGGGTGTTGCTGTGTACTGTCTAACTATTGGATGGGTGAGCAATGTTGGACTCATTACAAAATTAATTGGTGCAACAACTCACTTTTTACTACTTGTTACTCTTGTGGTCGAGACAAAAAATGAATTGAAAACAATTTTCGCTTTAAAAAATGTTGCGATACTTTATAAATCTTTATTGCTACTTAGTCAAATAACCAATAAAGCTCTCATTCTCTACTGTTTTAACTTTTTCTGCTGTAGGAAATGGATTTTATTGGTAAAGAGTCTCTTACTAAGAAGAAAGACGAGCCATTGCAGAACCGCCTGGTGTTCATGGTAATGAAAGGTCATGACAGCGACAATATCCCCTGGGGTGGAGAGCCCATCCTCCGAAACGGAGATAATGTAGGATTCGTCTCGTCAGCCTCGTACAGTTTTATTTTAGATCAGCCAGTTTGCCTGGGGTACATCAGTAGAACTGAGAAAGCAGTGGACCAAGAGTATATTCAGAACGCTACTTTGGAGTTGGATGTAGCCGGCAAATTGTACCCAGTGACAACAGCTTTACACAGTTTTAAAGAGCAGTCAACCCACTCCTTTTTAAATGGCTTGAACCACGGCTGAATCAAACAGTGGATAACCTGGGTACCTTGGCAATTAAAGTGCATATTAAATGAAATTTTTTTTTTCATAAATCAGTAGTTCAATGTGTATGAACATCAGATTCACCAAAAAAATTTCGAAAAATTTCAAAAAACCCGTTTTTCGGGCTCTATTTAGTGCAATGTTTTTCGGGCTCTAATTATTGCAATATTTGCTAAAAAGTTGACCCATGGACTGGACCTTATGACGATTCTGAAGTCAAAAGGTTTGCAAAGGGTTGATTGAAATTTATTATAGTACTGATATAAGAATATAGTTAGTTTTAGTAACAATGTTTGGGACGCCAGTAACGCAATATTTCCCTCCACGCTTTCTTGCACTCCTCACATTCTCCTAAATGTTTACAAAAATTCATCAACTTGCAAACCTTACTTTTTTGGCGAGAATAGCTCATTAAAAGGTCGTAAAATAAAGGCTTTTTAAAGTTTTTCGAAAAAAATTTCAATGAATCTGTTGTTTATACATATTGAACAACTGATTTATGAAAAAAAAAATTTCGTTTCATATGCACTTTAACATGACGCGCTGCGACGCTGTGTTAGCCTAATGCAATCGTGACGACTGCTATAGCAGTCATTCCACTCCTTTTTCAGTAGTTTAACTCACGGCTGAATCAAATTCAATCGGAAAATTTATCTACTGTGCTTTGATGCTTGAAAGAGTGAATCAGATAAAGAATTTATGCGACTTTTTTTCGGGATTTTTATTTTAATGACATTAGTAATATTTATGGAAAGTGTTTTACTTGAGAAAGACCTAATACAACCTTTAAGGCTGTTTCCATTTTCAGAATTTCGTCGATTTTCGAAAAATCTATTTTGCCATAAGAGTGATGGAAGTCAAGTTTTCTCGTTTTTTTTATGATTAGGTCCTCATGGTTAAATACTTTCATTGAAAAAAAACTGAAAGTAACAATGCGACACATCGCAGAACCATGCATTCGCACTGAACTTAATTAAATGACAGTTATTTAAGTTGTTATTCTCGTATATTTTCTCTATACTTCCTATTTAAGATTTCCGTTTTCCTAGGACATAGAAAATTGACTGCCGAAAGGTAAATAGAAAATTATAATTAAGGACAAAATTTTATAAATATGTGGAATTCACTACAAAAGTGTTTTTTAAAATTACTTTCTTTTGTTTATATGAATTCCAAAGATAGATTACAAAATTAAAGAACAATTTTCTAATTTTAATTAAATTTAGAACTTTAGTATACTTTGTAGAAAACTACAATCCGTGTATCAAACGTCCAATTGATTTTCAATTTAAAACGAAAATGAAAATTACGCCAAATTGTTAATTTTCAATTTTCAATTTTTGAAATTAAAATTAAAAATTACTTAAAATTGATAAATTTCATTTTTTAATTTTAAATCAAAAAACAAAATATGCCCCAAATTTCATTTTTCAATTTTCAATTTTCAATTCACTAAGAAACTTTCAAAATTACTCAAAATTGAGGTAATTTCGAATTTGTCACAAAATGAAATATAAAGAAATGCGCTTAGCAGTGTCATGTTTATCACTACCGGTGGGTAGGTGCTCAAACAGTCAAAACGACATCAGTGTCGGGGAGGGTAGGGAGAGTGTGTTAGTACCTCAACAAGGTCCACACGTGTAAGTTTGTAAATCTAGCACAATATATTGGGGGTTGTTGCGCGCTGAAAAAAATTGTTCAAAGGAGCGGTGCGAGCAAAAGACCTTGGACATAAATTAAAAGTGCGCCAAATTGATGTTAGGCGCGCTGGAAAATGGGTTGTTCCTATTGCACGTGAACAATGGAAGAAATTTGATTCGTGGGAAAGATTCTTTACAATAACGTCACTTTAGTCGAGTCTTATCAGCAAGCGGTATGGCAGCGATAATGAGCGCTGAACATCCTTGCTCAAGAAAATAGCTGCGAGCTAGGTAATTAATCCCCAACGTCTTGATGGGTAAAACCAATTCCTTCTACAAGCTGCCTAATAGGATTTTTGTACGGACTTCCAACGCTGTCATACTTCGACTCAAAGTCAATTTCGAAACTTCTTCAATTTTGGCGCCCTTTTGTATAACACTGTCTCATGCCGTCTGGTTTTATTACAAACTTACACTACTCTCCTTTGTTAGCTGCGTAGTAACACACTCTCCTTCCTTCCCTCCCTGACACCGGCTGTTTGAGCACCTACCCACCCGTAGTGACAATCATGAACTTGTTAAGCACATTTCTTGAGGTTTTATTTTGAGACAAATTCAAAAATATCTCAATTTTGAGTGATTTTGAAAGTTTACTTGTAAAAGTAAAATTGAAAAATGAAATTTGGAGCATTTTCCAATTTTAGATTCAAAATTAAAAAATTAAATTTATCAATTTGTATGATTTTCAATTTTGATTTTAAAAAATGAAAATTGAAAATTATGAATTTGGCGTAATTTTTATTTTCGTTTTAAATTGAAAATCAAATGGACATTTGATACACAGATTTCTAGTGTCTAATAATGATGAAACGTTTTTCTTTGAATTCACTGAGTGGCTTAAAATATGATATTATTTCTTTCTTCAAATTATTCCATAAAACGGTCCCTTGGTATCTTAAAGAATGTTTCCCAAAGGTGACAGTATTGAATCTGGACGTGTAAAATTCTTAGTTCCTTAAGAATTTGCTCTTGATGCACTCACATCCAGTAAATAACCCTTGTTGTTGCAGAAATGGAAACTTTGAGATGGAGTGTAGATCCTGTGGGGAGAAGGTGGCAAAAAATGAGGTACGGTAGAGTAGCCAGAATGATTTACACTTACTATATTTTCCGAACTATAACGTTAACCCACAGGTTATATTATCTTTGAATTTTACCTTATTTCAAAACAATGCTGATAATCTACAAGTGCAGGTCATCTAGAGTATGAGATTCTAAAGATGATATGTGTAAAGAACTTGTTCCATTTTCAGTTCAGCAAAAATGTTCTACTAATATTGTACAGTATCTAAACTTTCAGGGTGCCCAGAAGACCTTAAAAAGTCTTATTTTTGGCTTTGAGTTTTCGAGGTCTTAAATGTAGAAAAGGTCTCTGTTTAGGTCCTAAAATGCCTTAAACTTGATGTTGAGTCAAGCTTTTCTTCCACTAGTTATAATTTTAAGCTTTTTTTGCCAGTCTTGCTGTTTCACGCATACTGTTCAAATGCCTCGAAGAAGCATTTAAAAGTGGAGAAAAAAATTGCACTAGCAATGACTTTCATTAAGTCTGCAATCCTGTTTGGCTGCAGCCTATCTAATCTTTCACTTGATCATAAATGTACTATAAGCAAACATTTTGAGGTGCACAGGTCAGGATTAAACTTTTAAAGGTTGGGTATTACAGTAAAAAGTCATAAAATGGTCTTAAATTTCCCATGTTAGATCCAGCAAGAACCCTGAGGCTTGCTTATTTCAGAGTGCATCTTATTATTTTCTGCCTTAATATATAATACCACTTCAATTGGTCTTACAATCTGAAAACAAACATTGCTGCCAATGTCCATTTACTTGCTTGATATTTATGTGGTGTACACATTGTAGTAGTTTTTTGGATTGCAGTGAATGGTTATTTGCTGAGCATTTTGTAATATATTTTCACAACTGAATTTGTTTTTATAGTTTGTTGTGTTTATATTCTAGTAAATATATTGTTTAACATAAGGCCAAGTAAAAAAATAATATTAGTTTCTCGTCCCCCACCCGTTTCCTTTTTGGCAGCCACCCCCTCTTTTTACTATTTGCTGTTTTGATATAAAACCCTTATATTGAGTCAGTTCTGTATTAAAATTACAATCATTCACTATTTACTTTGTTATTGTGGATGTTTTCCTGTATAAAAATCTTTATATCAATCCTTGTCACTATGTCACATGCTCAGTGACATGTTTGTCATTGACAAACTAACGTTCAGCTCGCAGATTGAGCTGCTGCACTATGTAGTACATGATGAAATCAACTTAAAGATATCAATATCCCCTGGTTGATTTCCAATCTGCTGTTATTGCGAGACATAAGGAAAACCCTTGAAGCACAAAGTTACTAGTCGAGCCAGTTCGCCCATGAAGACCTGCAGCATTATATGAACTTATAAAATTTTCTATGGGAGGCTGTTCCGGCCAAAATGGTATCAAGTTTCAAAAGAGATACCGAGTTTAAAAAAATATAATCCAGATTCTATTTGATTAAAAAAACAATAGCGAGAACGTCGAGACAACTAATCCAGATTTACAAACACCGAAAAAACATCAAGAATCAAAACAAAGGCAACGTATTCAATTTCTGTTTTGAGAAAACATATCAAGATTCTTCAAGCGTGGGAAAGGAGATCGAGAATTTAAACAAGTAAAAACACTGCCGAGAAACAGATTTACTAAATCTTGAAAATCAAAAGCCTTTGAAGAACAAATTATTGATAGAGTAGCATAAAGTTTCAAAATACGGACAATTTCTGTCGTTTTTGCACTTTGTTTTTATCCTTAACAAAATCAAAATATTAAAAAATAAAAAAGATTTTGTTTTAATTGGCTACAAAAGTTGAATACTATTCAACTTAATCGCGGCCTGTTGGCAAGTTCTGCAATGAGTCTAAGTGACGAATGACAACTTCCGTAGTAATGTGAATTTATTGTAACATTTGCCTGTGATGCATTCTTTGATAATCTACTACAGTAACTCTTCCCCATTACTTCCCATAGGTTTTTAATACTTTGATTTTGTTAAGGATAAAAACCAAGTGCAAAAACGACAGAAATTGTCCGTATTTTGAAACTTTATGCTACTGTATTAATAATTTGTTCTACAAAGGTTTTTGATTTTCAAGATTTTTTTTTAGTAAATCTGTTTCTCGGCAGTGTTTTTAATTGTTCGAATTCTCAATCTCCTTTCCCGCGCTTGAAGAAGCTCGATATGTTTTCTCGAAACAAAAATTGAATATGTTGCCTTTTTTATTTTTCAATATGTTTTTTCAGTGTTTGTAAATCTGGATTAGTTGTCTCAAGGTTCTCGCTCTTGTTTTTTTGATCAAATGTAATTTGGACTATGTTTTTTTAAACTTGGTATCTCTGTGGAAACTCGACACGCTTTTGGCTGGAACGGCTTCCCATGATTTTCAAGTTATTATCCAACCACATATTTTATTTGATCAAATTGAGAGTACCCCCTCACAAAAAGAGGTTGTCAATTTTTACATTAGATGTTAACTTATGAAGCCATAGCCATTTTATTTAAAACATGTACAGTTTCACTCTAAATGAAACTAAATAAAGCTTTGTTGTTTTATTAAAAAGTGCAAGGATCGTGATCATAAACGTGTATGGTTATTGTCTGACATACATATATAGATATATTGCCTGGGGACCCATAATTTACCAATAAATAAGAAATAGTAAAAATTGTAAAATAGTAAATAATGTAAGAACTGCCTGCCGGACGAGAAACTACTATTTTTTTTTACTTGGCCTAATGATTGCCTTAGGAGTTAAATGTGATGATACGTAAGTGGAAGAAATGAAGTAATAACGGTATGTATAATATGCTGCATGATTTTCTTTTTAAAAGTGTAAAATCTATACTGATTCAATGTACTTACCGAAATCAGTTTCGTGTTAAGATAAATTATAGTTTTTTTGAAAAAAGGGGAAGAAGATAACACAAGTATTTTCACCGTGGGAGCCAAAACGTGTCAGCGGTTTGATGTGACGTCATTGCGTCAATCGCACATCCTTCTTGGAAAATCTTTAGTTGATTTAGTCTCGAAGTTAATTTAGCACCTTAAAAAATTCTAAATATATTGTATGTTCCACATAAAAATCTCTTTACAATTATTAAATTAGACGAGAATGGTCAATTGTTGTGTATTGGATTGTACTAACAATTTGGTTAATACAAAAGGAAAGAACATCTGCTAAAGCACCATTGTATACTCAATGTAGCTCTTCGCAGCCGCCTCAATTGAAAAGATTAAAAAGCAAATTCAGAAGATCTACACATTGGAAATTGCCATGTATGCAGCAGCCTCTTCACTGAAGATTATATTAAATCAGTAAAGTTTTTGCACTTTTAGAAAGAATATTTTGGACCTTGCTTTCCCTTTAACTAACTGACATAATTTTCAGTGATCATGTTTTGGTTAGTTTTAGGTTTATTATTCCCATCATCACCATCTTCTTCGTTTACCATCCCTAGTTTCCCACTTCTAATGTTGGACGTGATATGAGTTGCTTCCACTTTTTTCTTTCCTCTGCCATACCTTCTGTTAATTATTTAACTAGTTCCTTATGCCTTCTTCCACTACGTTACCCACAACTCCAGGTCTTCTTTGCATGGCCCTCCTATTGGTCTTCTACCTTCCACCTCGAGCTTTATTGCTCTCCTAAATACCGTTTACTATTCTTATTCTTATGTTTTCCATGACCAAACTTCCCTTAATGTATATTCAAGGTTCTCCCTCCCACACCTTCTTCTGACCTCTTCATTACAGTAGTTATATTATCCTGCCATTTTACTCTGCCATCTATTTTATTAATTACCAGAATGATTTTATTTAATTTGCATTACAGATTTTTCCTGATAATTTCATAAAAAGGGAGATTCTTTCTCTGAAAGTTCACTGTCGTAATAAAAATGAAGGATGTTCCTGGGAAGGAGAAGTGAGGGACCTGGAGGTAAAAAGCTCTCATTTTTTATAAATTAATAAGTCATTTTTTGATGAAATTAGAAAATAATTTGTTGCATGTGAATACACCCAAGTTCTGTGGAATGATGGGAAAAAAAGTCTGAGCTTGCTAAACATCTTGAATCCCAGTGCAGTTGCTGCATGGTGAAATGTGATCTTTGTATAGTAGAAATAAGAATTAATGTTGTTGAGGTTTGTAAAATTTGTAGAACAAGTTATCTCAATTATCAATCTCTGAAGCAGACTGACAGATAATTATTTTTAGAAAATAAAATTAATCCTGGTTACGCATCCAACATCTTTAGACTAACGGATGTTCTATGCAGATGCAATTGCAGAATGCTGAGGTACATGGCGGGAGTGAGGTGGCAACATGGGAGGACTAGCAGTGAGGGGGCAACATGGGAAGTCTAGCAGTGAGGTGGCAGCATGAGAGGTCTAGCAGTGAGGTGGCAGCATGAGAGGTCTAGCAGTGAGGTGACAGAGATGTGTGGAGTTGAAGAGGCAGAGAAGATTGAGATGGTTTAATTTGGACATGTGAAAAAGGCAGGGGGGAGTGTTGGGTGAGGTGGGGGAGGTGAGAGTTGGGGGCAGTGGCCAGCAGAAAGTCCCAAGATAAAGTGGTGTGATTGTGTGATGGAGGATATGAACTTGTTGGGAGTGGAGAAGCTTGTGGTCGGGATCGACTGATGTGGAGGGCAGTCATTGCCCATCCAACCCCATTCTAGATGGGAAAATGTGGACGTTAAACTAGAATGATGTTGATGATGATGATTGATGATGATGATGGTGATGATGATTGATGATGTTGATGATGATGATGATGATGGTGATGATGATGATGATGGTGATGATGATTGATGATGATGGTGATGATTGATGATGATGATGATGATGATGATAATTGATGATGGTGATGATGTTGATGATGATGATGATGATGATGATAATTGATGATGGTGATGATGTTGATGATGATGATTGATGCTGCTGCTGATGATGATGATTGATGATGATGATGATTGATGATGATGAATCAATTTCTCGCCAAAAGGTAGTCAGGAGTGTTCCCCTTTTACTACCTATTACCTTCATTACAAATGAAGGCTACATTTGTTTTCGGCGAAAAACTGTTACTTGTAGGTTTAATTTCTGAAAAAATATTTTAAATCAGACGTTTAGAAAAAAATTTCTATTAAGTGCTCAAAGTTTCAACTTCAAAAGCTCGATGTTTTTGGTTCTCTTCATGAAATTCATTTGCAGTATCATCATATTTAGCTTCTCAGTCATATAAGTTTTGATTTTAACCCTTTGACTCCTAAAAGGGCCTAAACCGCCC